>BRDA01027403.1:4860-16556 GCA_036984385.1 Crenuchus spilurus | reverse complement strand
ACCAAGCACATTTTCACTGCTGTTACTGCACAACAACAGTGATAAGAAAAGTTCAAATAATTAGACATTTATCGGCATGCAGAAGACAGTCTGTTAGGTTGCCTCGATGTGAAAGTACATCTGCCTTGGACACAGAACAGCATTCCATCACAGAGCTACCGTCTGTTGGAAAAACACCTTGCATTACTGATTCAACCTCTTATAGATGTCTCAACTGCAGATCCAATCTCCATAACGGCTCCTGCCTCTGTACAAACATCTTCCACTACAAAAGCACCTTCTATCGCAGAAACACCTTCAGCTGTAAGGTGTGTTCGTGGACAAACAAAAGTTCAATGCTCTCACTGTGGGCTTACAATTAACAGCAAAAATTTAAAGATCCATATCAGAAAACGACACTCTCTGAAGATACAGCATATTACAGATACACGCCACCTGTCTTCCCAGTGCATAGATCCATTCAGTGGAATATTTGCTGTAGACAAATCATATTACAAACCATGCTCCCCCATCCATGTACAAAAGAAGATAGCAGTTGCAGGTTCAAAAATCTTTGGGAAATGGATGAATGTAATAATTCAGAATTTGCGACATGGAGTGGATTTCCTCAATTTGAGTGTGTCCATTTAAGATCACTACAGTTCTGTTCTTGGTCAGAAATGACAGCAGTCACTTTAGAAGAAGATGTCCTGACTCACATGGTTCATGCTAAAATATTTGAGGAGCGAATGAAGACAACTTGCCTCAACAGAAAGGCAGCTGCAAGTGCTGCTGCGTGCCTTTTACAGCTGAGGTAACATTAGGAGGCCCAACAAAAAAGAAACACATTTCTGTGTTTGAGCGCAAATTGGCGTATTACAGCAGACTTGGTAGAGTTATAGCTGCATATGACTCAAGCCGAAACACTTGGCATTGTCCTTGTGCAAAAGCAAGAAGAACATGTATACACAAAAAAACATTGCTAAGTGGCACCTCTTCCAGACGAACAGGCAATTGTTTGAATCAAAGACCAATGAAGGACAAACAGATGGAGTAGCTCAGGAGCACACGGTTGAATATGGAGCACAACTAGACAGTGGAATAGAATATCCTCCAAATGATGAAGGCTTCAAGCGAATGTTCAGTTACATGTTAAAAAACAAGACTATACCTCCAGTGCTACATCAGAATTTGACAACAGGATGTAAAAGAGCTGAGGACTTTCCAAAATGCTTGGTTCCAATGGAAACTAGATGCTGTGAGTGTCCAGACAACTTGGCTTTAAGTGAACCAGTGCTGATAAAGCCAAGTTGAATTTATACTGGTATCGTTGAAGGTAAGCATGAATTAAAGGTTATTAAAGATTTATTTTAAATCTGCAAGCATTCAAGTTTGATTTTAACATATTTTGTAAAAATATTTTTACAATATTGAATTTTTATTATTTTAGGAATTTCTACATACTGCAAAAAGTGCAGCACTTGTGGGCTAGTTATTGTTTTAAGTTAACATTGTGACATTATTGTTATCATTGTTCCGGCATTATTCAGACTCTCACAATACTGACTGTAACATAAATTGGGTAGTTCTGGTTTAAACCCCAAAGTTTTATTTTATTAAAAGAAGATACATTCTTTTATTGGTGGTTTTTAACACTTTAACTACTTTTTAAACAGGTTCATTGCAAATGTGCTCTGTCCAGGCCAGTGGACAACACTGACCTTGGGAGACTTTGAGGTAAACTTCTTAGACTTTAATAAACTATTTAGAGCTATATATATATATATATATATATATATATATATATATATATTATATATATATATATATATATTTTTTTTTTTTTTTTTAAATGAAAGAATAAATCAAGTTCTCATATTTTGTATTTAATTTACAGAATGCTCCACTGCAGTGGGGAAGCATCGACTGTGGTCCCTTCATGTTGATGGTGAGTGAGAATTTCTCTGAGCCTAAGAATAAGGCAGAAGTGGTCATTAAAACACTCAATAATGCAGTATGTTTTTCAGTATGCCCTCTACTTAGTGATGGAAGTACCATTTGACTTCACCCAGGTAACTGATCGTGCTAATTTCTCTGTTAAGTGTTCTCTAATACCCTCTAGTCCTCTTAATTTGGTAATCTGTTTTTCTACATTTTTTAAACATAGAATGACATGCCTGATATTCGAAGATGGTGGTGCTTACACCTGCTGAAGACATTTCCTTTAGGGAGGTATGGTGGACTTTCCCTACAGTACATAATCTGAATCTTATTTTTGTCATTTTTTTTGTGGTCTATGCATAATTTCTTACTATTATCTTTATAATACACTATTTTTAAGTAACGTGCCAACTACCATCATTGAGGACGTGCCACATCCTAGTCCAGCACCAGCTCAAATAGACACCAGCCCACCAGAGAGTTTTGAAGTATGTATACCATGTAGTGTTAAACATGTTATCTTCTTGTGGGTAGTATACAATATATTTAACAGTTTTATTTTGTTTATCTTGCATTTTAAACAAAGGATGATCCATTGATGAAGAACATAATGGCTACAGTGGAATGGATGAAGGCCAATAGCCATTTGTTTAAGGGAAGGTTTCTTTGTCCAAAAATCATGGAAATGGAAAAGGAAGATGCCTTGTTGGCCTGTTCCACCTACCATTTTTTCAAAGATGACTGTACAGATCTTGAAGAAATCCGGGAACCTTTTTTGTTTAGATTTGAAAGAAGAGATGACATGGAGGTTTTTCTGACTGAAATAAGAGATAAAAGAAATGTGTCTCAGCTGTGATTAACCTCAACCCTAGTCTGTTTTAAGCTTTTTTTAATGACTTGTTTGCCATTTCTGTTTTAATAAATTAATACTTAAACATCTGTAGTAGTTTTCTTGAATCAATAAAATGTATAAGAATCACCTTCGGAAAACGTAAGCAACACGTACCAGTTTGAAGACCAATCGAAATGCGAAGAATTTAGACCAATGAAATGAAGACATGGGAGGAGTTGGATCTGGTCCAACCACGCCCACTGGACTTTTGCTTCTGCAGCAACGACCATCTCCAGTGGCCAGCTACCGATCAAATGCCATTCTATTGGGACTGATAATTGCTATTAACGCTCCATTTAATGGACTGATAACATTCGAAGCGGGTGGACTGGACAGCTTTCTGTGTTTAATTGACATGGAAATGCTTATGATCATCACAGACTGCACAGTCCGTGAAGCCCGCAGAGGAGCTGGAGCTTATCCGACACTTAGCTGATGGCCTTCATAGCAATCCTGTTTCTTCAAACAGCTTTATGTAACATTGGTGAAATGGTCGATTCCTGGTCTGAAAGATTTGCTTGCCTAAAATGAAGGAGACGATTTTCCTTGACCGATATAAAAACATTATGCAGTATTTGCTGTTTGACAAGAAGGACACCCGTGCGGAACGAGTGATGACGGACAGATTTGCTTCAAACGCTGACATTTGACAGCGTTTTGTAGGTAAATGTCATCTGTGTTACGAAACAGGACAACATATTACTTTCGACCAGCAAGTGTTTCCCACCAAGATCCGCTGTCCTTTTACGCAGTACATCCAAACAGAGCCTGGCAAATTTGGCATGAAGTTCTGGATGGCTACTGACCTGGAAACACGTGTGCAACGTCTTTCCGTATTTAGCCAAGGACCCCAGCCTTTGCAAAGGAGAGAGACATGTCTGGGAATGTTGTCATGACACTTATGGAGACATAAAGCTATAAAGTTACAATTATATTTATAACTGTATGAAAATTTCTAGATATTTTCAGTGTATATTATGTGAATTTAAATAAACGGTTGCAGAAAATTTCTTTATCTTACCAGATCTTTGACTTTTTCATTGTGCCTGTTGCAAGTATTAGCTACAAAGCTATAACTTTATAACTGATTTTATTTTTTATCTAAATTATATTATTAATTATTATATGTAATATAAAATACTATTTTATTCATGTATAATATTAATATTATATATAAATTATTATTAATTTAATTAATTATAAAGTAATTTATATATGAGATCAAAGGATTCTTGTTACATGTAATAGTAAAGCAAAGTTCAGTATAATATCATGTTATTTCAGTGACGATTGTAAAAAGAAGATGTATAAAGAAGCAGTTGGTGTTTTAGTTTGTTGTTTTCCATAATTTAAAAACGAAATCACATCTTCACTCTGTTGTGATAAATGCTGATGAAGAGCAGAATTCTGAATTTTCTGAAACTAACTGCACTCAGACCACAGATTGATACAAGCATTTCTAGCTTTTTGTGCTGATGCTCCACAAGTGTGTAACAGTTGACCTTCTACTCTTAATAAGACTATAATCTTGTTCATTGATTAGTCTGATTTATCAGTGTTCTTCAGCAATTCAAAGGGAATATGGGATTAACAATTAACGTGGACTGACATTATTTACTACTGGAAACAAGCTTAAGCACAAATATAAGGCTGACTAATTTGTAGAGTAAGCACGCTCTGCTAACCTAAAGGTTTAAGAGAATTTTAACTGATGAGCACTGAAAATGAGATTGTGTTTGTGATTATCAGTGTATCTGTCTTCTAAAGAAATGGTAAGCAGATGTCATGTACTTATATTAGTGGACGTAAAGGCATGTATACTAAGTCCATGTCTGTCTGTGTGATACTCATACTGTGGCTGTTAACAAAGCAAAAGAAGTAATATGAACTGATTGGGGTGTGTTGGCCTCTACAAATCATATTCCTCACCTGGCTGAAGCTGGCCACTGGTGTACCTGTACGCTCATTAGCATGACTGATGAAGCATTCAATCTACAGGACAGAAAGTCGTTCACTCTGTGGCTTCACCCTTTGTCCCATTTCACCCATTTTGTGATAAATGCTGATGAAGAGCAGAATTCTGAATTTTCTGAAACTAACTTCACTCAAACTGCACTCAGACCACAGATTGATAGAAGCATTTATAGCTTTTGCGCTTATGCTCCACAAGTGTGTAACAGTTGACCATCTACTCTTAATAATACTATAATCTTGTTCATTGATTAGTCTGATTTATCTATGTGTCTTCTTCAACAATTCAAATTGAATATGGGATTAACAAGGTCGACTGACATTAGCAAATTGCAAAAAGTAAATTGGGTATGGATCTATGTATTTGACCTTTTCTTTGATCCCTTTTTAGTTTGTGAGTATTGCAACTCTGGAAAAGATCATCATCCTTTACTTCATCTATCTCTTTTTAATATCTGTCTCAGGTACTCCAAGCAATATAAGGTTTCCATGTAATTTATTCATTTGATTCAACTGGCTCATGTCGTGTATTTCTTGAAATCCTTCACTGACAGTTTGAATAATGAAGGAAGTGACATTTTTGCCTGACAAATCACAGTAGTAACATGTGAGATCTCCTTACTATGACCTTCAGTGTTACTACTTTTCTGGACAATGGTTTCAAGCAGATTCTGCTCTGTCCTTCCTTTATGGCATCTTGATAAATTAGATGTGAAACAGTAAAAGTTAGTTTGCACTGCTTAAATGGACAGGTTACCCTTGTACCTTCTTTCAAATGAGTTTTTAAATGTGAAAGGAAGCTGATTAGGTCATCACAGTACACAGCACAATATTCAGCCTGACAGATAAAATCAGGGTGGCACGGTGGCTTAGTCGTTAGCACGTTCGCCTCTCAGCGCTGGGGTCTTGGGTTCGAGTCCACATCTGAACTGAGTTTCCATGTTCTCCCCATGTCTGCGTGGGTTTCCTCCGGGGTCTCCGGTGTCCTCCCACAGTCCAAAAAATGGAGGTCAGGTGAATTGGCTACTCTAAAAAAATGTCCATGTGTGTGTATGTATGTGTGTGTGCGTGTCTATTCACCCAGACGACTGACATGGGCGCCAGTCCTGGGCTTAGATGAATAGTGTAATGCCATGCCCTGCACCCAGTGAGGGGGTAGGGGACTAACCGCAACCCTGTTAAGGATTAAGCGGGTGTGATAATGAATGAATGAATGACAGATAAAATCGTTGGTGTAGATTGAAGCCATGGTTGCAGGTTGCTGCTTATGATACCTGTATGAATGAGATTTGAAATCAATGAAGCTTTTGAACACCATGCTACAGGTTGTCAGTCCATATGTAAAGCTGACATTTGGCAGATTTCTGTGAAATTTCATGTGCCTCACATATGCAAAAAGAGTTTCAGTTTTATGTTGGCAGAACTGACAGGGAATAATCCTGATCCTTAACTTTATTAAACAAGTTCTTTTAGTCCAGTGTACACACTGAAACTGTTCAGCAGTAAAAAATTACTTGGAGAGTCTATAACCACTACAACCAATGTAATTTCAGAGGAGACTGTCAATCCTTGTACATACACTGTATGTAATATTATAAATTTTATTTTATAAAATATAAAATAATATTGTTTGTTTGTAACTCTATATTGCTTTTGTATTTTTCTTTGTGATATTATTGTAAATTATTCTTTTTATTAATAATTATTATACTATTTACTTCGATTTCATTTTATTATTATTTTTGTCTTTACTAAAATTAATTTATCTGTAATAATGTATGTATACTTTTGGCTATGAAGGTAGAAATGTAATATTTGCAACAGCCACAAGAAACAAATCAAAGACAAAGTATAGAAATGGAATTTTATTTTGTAAAAATATTGAACAGTCAACATTTACCACACACCCAAGACTGCTCATTCCTACATTTGCGACATGTGTATTTGTCGCATCCTTCACACTTTTTTGTGCTGTGGTTTCTGTTGCAGTTTATCTGCACCTGGCACCGAGTCTTTTTACCAGGTGCAGGCGGGACATGTTGCTGTTTCTTCATTTCCTTTTCCAACAGGAAATGCTGCCGAAGCTCCATCCCAAGGCAATGAAGGAAGTCTCTCCTTCTTTCATTGGACGAAGTGCATGCACTGTACAAGAGGTGGGCGTTCATGGCTGCAAGGTCAAGAATGTTGTAGAACACAGCCACAGGCCACCTGCGTGTGCCAGCACATACTGTAAAAGCACGCACCTTCTGGTCCATGATGGCAATGCCACACTGCAAAGTAGAACAGAAGAAGAACAGAATGTTACATTTTGAGGAAAAAAGATGTGTGACGTATAATATAAATATAAAGCCAGTGAAGCAACATTATTTATATACATACCTTCATGTAGTTGTAGTCCAGAATCGTTTGAGGTTTCTGTTTTGGCCCAGCAGCAATGCCTACATGTTTGTGCATTGTACTCAGGACACAGACGGTGTTGTTCTTCTTAGGTACATAAACTGTCAGTGTGGCACTGCCTGATTTATACACGTCTGTAGAGAACTGTGCCTTGCCCTTGGTGTTTTTAGCTGGTGCCGGAACTTCCCGTCTGATGGTGTTCAACGTGCCAAGCATAGTGGTGTTGTGGTTGAGCAGTCTGTTTGCCAGTGCCAGCGATGTGAAAAAATTGTCCATGGTTACTGTCCTGGACTGGTCCAGGAAAGGTTCCAGGAGTTTCATCACAACACTCTCTGACAGCCTTTCTCCCTTGGGACGACTGGCATCCTTACCCAAATATGGCATGGCATTGCACATATATTTCGTCTCCAAGTCCACAGCAATCCAAAACTTCATGCTGAATTTATCCGGCTTCGTTGCGATGTACTGCGAGAAAGGACAGCAGACTTTTGTTGGAAACAGCTGCTGGTCCACAGTGATGTGCTGTCCTGGCACGTAACCTAGCTGACAATTGCTTATGAAACGCTGCCAGATGTTGGAAACAGCAGCAAATCTGTCCGTCTTGATACGTTGAGCGCGGGTGTCCTTGTTGTCAAACCTCAAATACCGCATGATGTCGTGGTAGCGGATACAGGGCATCGTCTCCTTGATGGCAGGGTCAGCGAAGTATTCAGACCAGCAGTCGGCGATTGCACCACTCTGACAGCTGTGTGCAGCTCTCAGAAACAGCACTGCTATGAAGGCCATCAGCTCATTGAGGCACAGGCTCCAGCTCTCCTGTGTTCTGCGTGCCTCGCGGACTGTGCACTTGGTTATGGTCAAGAGCATCTCCATGTTTATGAGACACAGAAAGCTCTGGAGCTGACTGGTTATCTTACGCTGCATTAAAAAAAGTAAAAGACAAAAAAATTTTACTCCCCAAATAAACAACAATATATAAACAATTTGTTTAATAATATCGTAATATAATATAATAAAAATAACGTATATAATCGTACACAGATTTAAAAATACAAGTGTACAATACCTTGGCATACTCTGTGGGCCCTGATTTCTCTCTGAACGTGGAAGACGTGCGACACTCATTGCCATGAAGAACGTCCACTTTCTCCCAATCTGTACCATCCTTCGATTTGATGGAAGGTGTAGGTGTGTCTGCTTCACAGTGCCTTTTTCTTGGAGGACTGGACTGCTCTTCATCGGATGTGCCATCTTCGATGTTGATAGTCCACCGTCGCAATTCCAGGTCAGAATCACTCTCCACATCTGAAGGCAATGGTTCTCCTTCGGACTCACATTCATTCATGTTTTCAAATGAGGCCAAGGCCTCTTCAGCAGTGTATCTCCGTCTTTCTCTCTGTGTCGCCATTTCTGTTTCTGTTCAAAGTTCTGTTTGCAATGTTGAACAGCTGTCAGAGCATCTGCACTTATACAGATTCAGGACGCAGCAATTCAACCACGCCCATCAGCATAAGCTCCGAGCCAATGAAACAGACCCAACAGCATTTGTGCTATTGATAATTGTTGTTGATTGCTGTCAAAAATAATTTTGTATATGTACTAATAATATAATATATGTTATATATTGCTACAATAGCATATATTATTTTATAAGTGGTTTCTGTTGCAGTTTTACATTATATTTTCTAAAATAAAACCTACACACACACACACACACACACACACACACACACACACACATATATATATGTATATATATATGTATGTATGTATGTATGTATGTATACTCATGTAATTTGTTTCAATACAGGAAAAATAAACTGTATTGTGTTGTGTTGTCAAGAATAATTTTGTATATGTACTAATAATATAATATATGTAATGTATTGCTACAATAACAAATATTATTATTTTATAAGTGGCTTCTGTTGCAGTTCATGTAATTGTGTCAATTATACGTTTCATTTTAGATTTCAGCAACCACATTCTCTGTAAAAAATAACAATAGTACACTGATCTGCAACAGAAACCACTTATAATGTAATCTAATAATATTTGTAATCGTAGTTGTAGCAATATACATTTACACATCTGAATTCAGTGTAGACGGTGTAATGTTTTATTTTTACTTGATATAAATACAACATCACGTTGTCTCCACTGACTGCGGGCAGGGCCACTTTGAAAGAATAGCGAAGTGGACGCACATTTGCACATGAGGTACTGGACAAGCAGTGAACTTACGGCCCTATTCATAAGCAAAGTTGTGCAATGCACCTTCATTCAAACCTGGAATGAGAATGAATGAAGACCATTAGTAGCGCAGGTTTTTGAATAGCGCTGCCCATGAATATCGCAAATGCGGGCAGGGCCAGTTTGAAAGAATAGCAAAGTGGACTTACATTTACTATAATTCCTAAAAACCTTGTGATTTATAAGTTGCATTTTCTTATAAGTATCTGTAGGTGTATATTGCTACACTTAAGGTTAGAAATATTATTAGACTACATTATATTATTATTTTATAAGTGGTTTATAACTGTTGCAGCTCAGCGTGTGTGCACCTATATGTTTTTTGTGTGTAAAATTGTAGCAATATAATATTATATGTAATGTATTTGTAGTTTATTTGTAATATTAAAACCTCCACGTACTGTACAACAACCATTTTTTATCATTTATAAGTTGCATCTTATTGCAAGTACGTGTAAATGTGTATATAAAAGTATGTGCAATAAGATGCAATAAAAAATAAGAAAATACGAAGTTTATTGTTGAATAACATATACCACTAAATATGTACATGTGCGTATATGTGTTTTGTGTACGTGTGTGTAAATATTATTTTTATATTTTACAGTTGATCTGCATATTATTTTATATTTTATAAAATACAATAAAATAAAAGTTGTAATATTACAATGTACAAGCATTGACAGTCTCCACTGAAAATTTACATTTTATTCTACAGTACAGGAAAAAAAATACATTTTATTTTTTTTCTGTATTGACAGAAGTGACATGATTATCATACATAACTGGATGTTTCATGGCTTTCCATTGTGCTTTTATTACAAAGAAAAATACAAAAGCAATATACACTTACAAACAAACAATATTATTTTATATTTTATAAAATAAAATAAAAGTTATAATATTACATACAGAGTATGAAGTTAGCTTATGAATAGGATGGTAAAGTCACTGCCGGTTGCTTCACGCTGCTATTCAAAGTACTGTATACTGTATATTATAAGTGTATAATGTTACAGTTGCAATTACAACTATAAACATTATTATTTTATAAGTGGTTTCTGTTGCAGTTCTTCTGTGTGCAATCCCGTAGCTTCATAATTATATATAAATATTTTTTCCTTCAACCTTTGTGGAAAAAGTATTTACAGTCAGCTAAACCCTTGACTGAGAGTCTGTGTGAGACACAACGTGTGAAGACGCACTCATTTTGTTTAACAACAAGCAGCGGAGCGACGTGTTAACTAAAACGTAACTCTCTACTACTTAACAATATACATTGCCATGGTAATATTAAATAATATTAAATTAAATAAAGACATAATATGTTTTAATCAAATATAAGTCTGCAGAGAGGCAGATTAAAGCCGTTGCATCCATCAGCTGTAAACAGCAGTGGTTCACAAGTGCAAATCGATTTTTCATCCACTCAATGCATTTGGCCTAGAAGTCCGATGATGCATTTTTGACAGCGTTTGCTCACTTTTCAATCGTATTCGTAAGTAAGAAAACGTAACCATAATAATTTAAGTCGTATGCATACATGTACGGTTTTATTCGTGGGTGTGTGAATTTTTGACGTGATCTTACTCCATAAAAATGTATATAAGTGTTGTAATGAAGGGCCAGGAGACAGTGGAAACAGTCCCATGTTGAATTTTATTGAAAGGGACACAAAGCACAACAATAGACAGGACAAAGACAGGACGCGAAGACGTCACTCACTAACCTGACAGAGACTGACTTGGTACACAGGGACTACTAGAGACTAACATAGAACATGGGGACCTGACAATGACCAACTTAGGACACCCTGACTGACTAGAACACAGGGATCCAACCCTGACTGACTAGAACACAGGGATCCAACCCTGACTGACGGTGACCTCGGGGACCTGACACTGACTGACGGTGACCTCGGGGACCTGACACGGACTTGACTACGAACACAGGGGCCTGACACGGACTTGACTACGAACACAGGGGCCTGACACGGACTTGACTACGAACACAGGGGCCTGACACGGACTACGAACACAGGGGCCTGACACGGACTACGAACACAGGGGCCTGACACGGACTACGAACACAGGGGCCTGACACGGACTTGACTACGAACACAGGGGCCTGACACGGACTTGACTACGAACACAGGGGCCTGGCACGGACTTGACTACGAACACAGGGGCCTGACACGGACTTGACTACGAACACAGGGGCCTGACACGGACTTCAGTTCAGGCACAGTCCGGGGACACAAGCA
>BRDA01027395.1:2448-17247 GCA_036984385.1 Crenuchus spilurus | reverse complement strand
GTATGGGGAAAAACATTATGAAGAATCAACAGACACCATTCCACAGCACTGTCACCTCCTGATCTTGATAATGAAGTAAAGGTGCCAAGTCAACACTTTCTGAACAGTCACACAGTCTTCATGATCTGACATTTGTATGTGGTCTCTGGTGTATTTACACGCACATGTATTAACAAGCGTTAAAGACAAGACAAACAGAAAGAAAAAAAAAGAAAGAAAGAAAGAAAGGAAACACAGTACAATACACATTCAGAATAAGAGAGGTATATATAGCCTTTGCCTAAACAATAATACAACCAATACTAATACATCACTATCAGAGACGCAGGCTTTTGAACTGTGCGCTGATAAGCTGGATGGTTGCTCTCCTCCTGAGTCTGCAAGACTCCAAAAAGAATTTCACATTATAATTCCTGACCTGATTTTGCCTCAGTCTATTTTAAATTAGTTTTGGCCCAGAGAAGACAGCAGCCTTTCTGGTCTGTGGCTTCTTTTTTTGCACGACACTGGTTTGTAGTCACTGACAATGATTTCTGGAAGTGTTCCTGAGCCCATGTATCATTTTTCACTACAGAATCATACCTTTTTTAATGCCGTGCCACTTGAGGGCCATGAGCATTCAATAGTGACCATCTGATCTTGCACATAGGAATTCCTCAAGATTCTCTGAAACTTGATATTGTGTATCATAAATGGTTGGATATTCAAAGATTTCACAATTTTATGTTGAGGAATTTTTTTCTGAATTCAGAATTTTTTAGACACAGTTTTTGTTTTTCGCTAATTGGTGATCTTCTGTCTCTGGCTTTTGTCTTCAGCCTCTGGCTTTGTGTGGTAAAGCGTTACAGTCCGTGACTGCATCTTTAATGTTACATAGCATTACAGCAGGCATTCCAGTCTCACAGTGATAATGACAGACACACATTTCTCACTGTTACGAGTCCATGTATCATCAAAATGATATTGAAGCTGTTATTGTTACATAATTGGGGCAGATGTGGTCTGGTGGTTAGAGATCACCAGTTTGGTCACCAGTTTGATCTCAGGGCAGGTCATGACTGAAGTGCCCTTGAACAAGACACCTAACCCCCAACTGTTCCTCTGGACGCCATGGATAGGGCTGCCCACCACTTTGGGCACATGTTCTCACAGCCTAGTGTGTTCACTAGTGCGTGTGTTTCACTGCACAGATGGTTAAATGTGGAGGTTAAATTCTGCTGTGTGAAAATCACAATGGCTTAATCTAATCTAATAATGTTGCTTTAATGATCAATATGAAAATGGAGATGTTTCACCATCTGTTTGTGTGTGTATACTCACAGTAGAGGCAGTAGAGGCAACAGAGCCCCTCTCTGAAGGGGGAATCATATCAGGGGTCAGACTCTTTGGGGGGTCGATCCCGTCTTTGACCTTCAGCTGGATAAGGTACATTGCCAGACAGAATTGCTCTTTGGTTAGCTTGCCTGTAGTTTTAGTGTCAGCCAGTGACCTAGACACAAAGAGAAAAAAAGACAAGAGTGTGAGTGAGTGACAGAAAGGGAGAGCAAGAGAACGAAGGAGTGAGACAGAGAGAGCGAGAGAGAGACAGCGAGAGCAAGAGCAAGCGCAAGAGAGTGAGAGAGCGAGCAAAAGAGCGAGCAAAAGGGCGAGCGCAAGACAGAGAGAGAGAGAGAGCGCAAGACAGAGAGAGAGAGTGCGCGAGACAGAGAGAGAGAGTGCGCGAGACAGAGAGAGAGCGCGCGAGACAGAGAGAGAGCAATAGAGAGCGAAAGCAAGACAGAGAGTGAGCGAGAGAGCAAAAGAGAACAAGAGAGGAAGAACACAGAAAGTCAGAAAGCATGTTTTTAGATAATCTGATTTAACAAGCATCTAACTATAGATTGAATGTAGTGGTGAAAATGCACTGATGCATGATGACGCATGGATGTTTACAGTGGTGATTCATATTCATTTATTTTGAAATCAAATGTAATTTATTATACATTTATTTTAAAAGATGTCATTTTAAACCATCAAAAATTAGCCAATAATAATTAGGAAAGTTGAGTGTTTATTATTTTTACATACAATTCAAAACATGTGAGACTCCCTGAATGAACCAGTTTATGCTGCATAGAGCGAGTCTCCCACATGGGGGCAGCAATGTTTAAAATAGGTTTAGTTTAAAATCCTTGAGAAATAGCAGGTCAACAGGTGTCAGTATCATGGCTGTTTCACAAAATCAACAATCACTATAGAAAGCTGCTAATATCAAAGGCTAAAACTGGTGTATCCTATCAGAGTAAAGTGGGCAGGAATGGGCAGGACTTACGCTGTACACACACCATACTACATACTATAATTGGGCACCTCTGAAGTCGATCCGTTAAATGTTTAATAACTGTACTACAAGTGCTGTGTCAAGAAAAATAGTGACACTTTATAAAAAAGGCAATAGAAACTGAAGCAATGTGCCTCGTATTCCTCCACCAAATTTATATAACGGGACACCTTACAGCCGTTATCTCTTAGCAGGGTAAGTAAAATATATAGAATTTAAGTAATTATATCATTTTTAACTGCGACTTTACTGGATCTGTTGCAGCTTCAGAACATATTATGATACATATCATGTATTGTGTAAATGTCATATTACATTTTGCCCACTAATGAGATGGCAGGAGTAGTTACAGAAGTTGAGGGGGGAACTTCACTGTATCAGAATCTCACCAAATGTGGGCCAGCTCACTCTGGGGCAGTCCTGAGTTTATGAAAATGTCCTTAACTTCACCTCCTCCCACCATACCGTCAAAATCAGAGTCAGCCAGCTCAAAAATTTCCTCATACTGCTCTCTGTCTTCAAGAGGCACCACCCAGGTTGCTGAAACAGGCTACAACACACACACACACTTCTCATATTGCACAGTTTAAAAGGAGGAGGGTAAAAACAACAGCATATACTTATTTATTTACACATCAAACACATCAAACTGCTGTAAATAAGAGCCCCTCATAGACACAGGACTGGAGTATAATGAGCAGGTGCACAAAAAGGCAGAGCACCTGAGGTGTTGTAGTTAACATGTGACAAAGACAGTATGAATATAAAAGGAGTGGGGTGGAAGGCCATGAACAGTATGTAGATAAACTTGTTTGGTCAGCACTGAAGTGAGCAGGGCATACAGGTTTGCAAAAAAAAAAGTCCAAGCCCTTTAGAAAGATAATACTGCAAAGGCATTCTACAGTCTATACTTACTGATAATACCAGGTCAAAGCACTGACCCAGTTCAAATATATTTTTATGCATTTGGCCTAATTCATAGAGATGCAAAAACACTACATGCAAAAGAAAGCATTCTTGCCATAATACACAGAAACACAGAACAAATGATCATTACATTACAGTGGCACCTGTCAATGGGGGGAAACATTGGGCAGCAGGTGAAAAATCAGTTCTTAAAGTTGATGGAAGCAGGAAAAACAGGTACGTGTATAAGAATGAGCCACTTTGATAAGGGCCTGATTGTGTTGGTTAGATGACTTGTGAAATGCTTTGCAGAAGCTATTACCATGAAAAGTGGTCCAAGGAACAATAACATATGAACCAGCAAACTGCTACATTAGCAATTTAACTGAAAACTAACATTTCATGCAAACCTACTTTGTTCAAATCATCTAAACTATTTTACTGCTGCAGTGAGCTATTCAAAGAAGGGCTAAAATTACTTTATTTATCATGATTATTAAGCTCCTCAGATTAAAAAAATGTCACTGTACAAGTTTAATGTGGAACTCCAGGCTCCTGCAGATGGTGCATTAGGAGGATTGGGCTATAAATACCTGTGGGGTGTGTGACAGGTTTCATAAATTGAGAATAGGTGGTACATTGCAGTTAATGTCTTGTATGATGTGTGGAAAATGGGTTACAAAGCAGATAGCAAAGAAGTGATTGTATTTGGGTACCAAAAGCCACAATGTGAAGGCAGTAGCTGAATTTGTCAGTGTACTGAAGCGTACACACATATGTCTTCCAGCAGGCTACAAGAAATTCTCCTCAGAATTGTGGCCGACAGCACACAAGGCCGAAGGCCTCTGCTTCATATGTTAATGTATGCAGTTACCTACAGAGTGTTCTTTCAGATATTGGTTGTGAAGGACCTGTGATGACTTATAGAAGAGATACTTGCCTGGAAAGGAAGCACTTTTCATTCACAAGCCATAAAACCTGGAAGCGGACACTGTCCATCAATTTCATCTTAAGGCCACAATACTGATGAGAATTTCATTGTAGACCGATATGTTTGCCACGGCTGGCAGAACCATATGACCATACATGTCAATACATCTGCAAATTCAGCTACTTCCTTCACACTATGGCAAACACTATGCCAAAATGCAACCACTCATTTTTACCTAAAATTACCATGTTAGTTAACCAGTTTTCCACACATAAAAGTTTTCCCGGCACACACCCGAGGTATTTATAGCCTGGTCTGCAACACAATCTACAGGAGTCTGAAAATACTATCACTGTAAACACAGAAGGTGTCATTTTTTGTCCAGGGAGCTAATTATTGTTGTTGACATTATAATTATAAATAACTCACATATGCTGATGTCTGCAGAGAAACATTGCAACTGCAGTGCCATTGGGGCAGGGGCAGTACCAAAACAGAAATGTGTGTAAAGAGCTCTATGTGTTTGAGGAAGAGATAAAAGTGAAAGTAATGATCACAGTGACACGACATGAATGTTTGAACATCTTTTCTGAAGAAGTGATGTCTGGGGTTGGATTCAACATAGGGATATTTCTCAGTCATTGATGATGGACATCTTCTGGCTGAAGTGTAATCACACTATGCTTTTCTGTGTTTATGATGAATAGTGTCAGTACTGTATGTAATACATTGAATAAAAATACTGCATCAATATTTAAGTCCATTTTTAAGGGTTTATTGACTTTTCCAACTTCGAGGGTTTTGGGTCTATTTTTCTAATATCTGAAAACAAATGCTTACTGTTTTTGAAAATGATTCCAAGTATAATAAAATTACAGTAACTGCATTTTTACCTGGAGTGGTGCAGGGCTGGGGCTGGGACTGGGGCTGGAGCTCCTAAAGGAATTTGATGGAGAGAGATTTGAGACAGTGGTCAGAGGGCTCATTGAGAGTGGTGTGATAGACCGCAGAGCATCCTTCATGAGGAAAGGACTGGAGGGCAGCACAGGCACAGAGCCAGGCAGAGCAACCCCAGTCTTCTTGCGCTTGGATAGAGGGATGAGAGAGGAAGGAAGGATGGGAGGAACAGGGTCTTTCTCTCTGGCTCGATAAACCAGATGCATGGCCTGTGAAGAGCAGAACACAACAGTGCAAGTTCAACAGAAACAACAGTACAGACAATATAAAGTTTGCTGTTTTTCTCTCTCTTGTACAGCACTTTTTACAACATACTACAGCCAGTCACACAGACAGAACAGAAAAACATGGTTTCAGACATGTACACACCATTTACATATTAAGTGCTACCATTCAACAACTGATTTGCATCACTGAGTTTTAAAGATAGTCATTTGCATTGACACAGAGTGAAATCAAAACACTGACATGTATCCAGAAAGCTAAAAAAGTAAACCAGAACTAAAACCTAGTGGCCTTGAACAACCATTCAATTATTTAATTTCAGTTCTGAAATATACTCCTGGATGTAAACACAGCAAATATCACAGACCAGACATCACCTACAATGTCAGCATTGCTTTGCTAAACCTAGATTGTGCTAATATTAAGTCAACAAAGGTCAATGCTTTAACATCCAGCATATTTAACTACACTTTATAAAGGAAACTGTGGTATCTGATGTTGAGTTTTATTTTTATTAGTATTAGATAATACTAGTATTAGTATTAGACATTTTATTAGTAAGCACTTACTATTACAGGTGGACCCATTACCTAATTATACTTAGCATTTTTATTATTATCGGTATTGGTACACTGTTCCCTTGCCAAACAAACTGATTTTTATCTTGCGCATATCTAGTGCAAACATGACTTAAAAAGGTCAAACTGCCATGCACAGTTCTATTTGTTTGGAAATAATGTGGACCACATCAATTAAATTCAATCAAACCTGCTTTTCAGTGTTTTGGAACTGTCTAAAGTTAAAAAATTATAATGTTTTAATATTAAACTATGTTGTCACAAAGAGTTCCATCGGTCTCCTTAATTACTAACCATTGGTATCGATATCGGCTCAGAAAAAAACATATTGGTCAACCCCAATTACTATGGAGAGAATCATCTGGGTTCACTGTGATTGACACCTCCTGTCTAGAGCCCTAGCCTGGACATATTACCTTATGGCAAGCATGTTACACTGACGTAAGCTCAATTTATATTTAGTGTGAATGGATTAGGCAGCAGTATATTTATAAATCATATTTATGTCAAATACTGCAGTAATATGAACATAAAAAAATTTACATAAAAGACAATATTAGTGTTATTTTGGTTGAACAATACAAGTCTAGAAAATTAATCACAAATTCTAAATAACTTTGAAACTGTTTGTATACTGCGATAAAGGTTTGTCTACTTTCTGGCATGAAGCAAAAACACATGAGCATGTTCCATCTATCAATTCAGGATTACAGATCAAACAGAGATATTGTATTTTCTCACCACCCAAATTAACCCCAGTCGACACAAACTTGGGGGGTGGACCAGAAAACAAGACTGCAGTTAAATCAGACAGTCAACTCACCACTGCAAACTCTTCTTTATCCAAATGGCCATCTTTGTCAATGTCACTCAGATCCCAAATCTGGCAAGAAGGAAATAAAAAACATGACTCATCTAATAATGAATCTCCAAAAACTGGAATATCTTGAAAATGTTCATAATTAAAAAAGATAAACTCATTATATATTTGTGAAAATATATTTTTTATTATATATTATTATATATTTATGTTCATGTAAAGTTACATATTTGTAGCATTGTTAGCTTTGATGTTGGCAATTTAGTCAAACTCCAAATTAAATATCATAATAATCTGAGATTCTGGATTTCTGATTTTCATGATCTATAAGCCAACCTGATCAATAATAAAGAATTTTGGGATCCCGTGGAATGTCGTGCTCTTGAGCAAGGCACCTAACTCTCAACTGCTCTACAGGCACTGTGGATAGGGGCTGCCGACTGTTGTGTGTGTTTCACTACATGCATGGGTTAAATGTGGAGGTCAAATTCGTGTGTCAATGATTTGCTTTCACTTTCAATAAAATAAAAAGGCTTGAAGTGTCACTTTATATGTAATGCAAACAAAATATTTCAGTTTACTTTTTTAATGAAATTCTGAACACAAACTTTTTTCATAAGATTCTATGTTTTGGAGATACACTAGTATACTATTTAGATACACTAGTATATCTGCTAAGGTTTCAGTCCACAGGGACACGAAGTCCACATTCTGGTTCCTGTGAGTCTACATTCCAATCCTAACACTCCTGTAGCTAAATCAGCAGCATGCTATAGCCCGGCTATTACAGTCAGGTTTGGAGCAGAAGTAGAATTAAAAATGTGGACTGGTTCGTGTTTTTCAATGCACTAAATAAAATTATTTAAAACAAACTTTGCGATAACACTTGCTATGTAACATCAGATATAATAAAAAGATAAAAGATAAAGAATAATAAACAGGGTCTAATTACCTTAACAAGGACATCAAGGGGCAGGTTAGAATTGATGAGGACTGGTTTCACCTTATCTCCTGAAAGAAGGCCATTGACCGGCAAGAGGCTCTCAAATATCCCATCATACTTTGCTTTGTCATCAAACTAGATGAAGAGATGCATGAATATGTTTCAGCTGAGAGCTAACATACTAAGAATCACCAATGAAAACACCCAGAAGAGTTATACAATACATCAATCCACTGCTGTTACAGTACTCTATTTCAAAAGGATATAATATGAAGATTAATCCTCTACTATAAAAAAAATTATATAATCCAAGTAAACCATCTTAATCAAATACTAGTGCCTCTACAAAAAATTAGAATGCTGTTAGAAAGTTCATTTAAGATCATAATTTAATTCAAAAAGGTAAACCGTCATATTTTATGAAAGTGACTTACAGTGGAACCTTGGTTTGTCATTAATCCATTCTAAAGTGCCTGATGATGACCAAAACAAACTATAACTGAAGCAATATTTCACATAAGAAATAACAAATCCAACTAAACTGTTCCAGACACTTCAAAATATGAACAAAAAGACATTTTATATAGAATAACTATAGTTTTACATACAGAACACAATGAGAAATAAATACAAACGACTAATTAAATGAATAAATGAACATTTAACATCACTCTTACAGGTTTACGCTCTGTTTTAGAGAGTGCTGGTGTGGGCCAGCTGCAGCCTTTGTTTTGTACACCCGCTCTCAGGGTTCTCAGTTGCCATTTGTTTTACTACTGGTTTTAAGGCGATAAGGCTGTGTGCCATTACTTTAGTGGTTTAGTTTGGGCTGAGCATTATCAACCAAAAGCAAAGTCAGAGAAACAACGAGAAACAAAACCAGAAAAACAATGAGAAACAAAACCACCGACGAATGTGTGGGTGGATGCTTTGTTTTCACAAAATTAGCTGCGAGTTAAGTGGGCACATCAACAAAACCCGGGGAGATGAACAATAACTGGGACAAAATTTCCTTACCGAATTGTAGTCTTTTTTTGTGTTTAGTAATTTACTCAAACTTGAAAGGAAATATTCTAATAATTTGAGATTCTGGATGTGTGAGTTTCATGTCACTTTGTCATTGAAATGTCACTTTACATGAAATGAGTATAAAAATTCACTGAAAGCCAGGAGCATTCTGAGGATCTGGTCTTGTGACCGGAAGGTTGCCAGTTCGATCCCCAGACAGGACATGACTGAAGTGCCCTTGAGCAAGGCACCTAACCCCCTAACTGCTCCCCGGCACCTGTGGATAAGTGCTGCACACTGCTTCGGGCACAAATTGTAACGGCCTAGTGTGTTCACTAGTGTGTGTGTGTGTGTGTGCACTAATGGGTTAAATGTGGAGGTCAAATTCCGTTGTGTGCAATCAGATTGGCAAAAAGGTGAATCTTAATCTTAAGTCCTATAGTACAGTGTTTTGTCAATATCATTGCCCTAAAACCTGTTTAGTGTTAATGCACACAACCCTGAAGTGCACATCCTACCTTCACTGCCCAAGCAGAGTCACTAGAAGCTGTTGATATCAGAGATGGACTGGCTGTGTCTCTCTGTAAAACACACAAACACAGGAAGTCATTTAAGAAGAAGAATAAAGACAGCAAGGTTACAGAAATACTAATGATAAGAAATGCATGTTAATTAAAGAACTAATCCTTTAAGTATTCAAGGAATGGTCACAATACTCAAAAACATTTACCCCATATGTAGTCATGTGAAAAACAAAGTACACTCTCTCTGAAGTCTACGGTTTTATGTATCAGGACACAATGAAAAATCATCAGGTCCTTAGAAGGTCTTAAAAACAAGTAATACAACCTCAAAAGAACAGCACAACACTTTATACTGTGTTATTATTTATTTACCAAAAACTAGGCCAAAATGCAGAAGGTGTGTATGAAAAAATAAATATACCATTACAGCTCCCATAGAAATTAAAAAGGTAAATACCAGCCAGGTGCTGCTAATCAAATGCCCTTGCTTAATTGATCATGAACAAGTGTGACCTCCTCTATAAAAGCAGACATTTAAGACTTCACCCTACACGATTTTAGCTCAGTTTTCCAGTCACCAACAGTTTTTTTGTAGATCACAGACAAAAACCTCTGCTCTGAGGCAAGTCAGGGATTACTCAGTGCTCGCTCAGTTGTGTGGTGTGTCACAGACGCAGAGAAACACTTGACTTGCTAAATATCTGAGATTCAGTCGGCGAACGTGCCAAGAGCAGTAACTACTAACAACTAATGGCATCACATAAAGAGAGAACCATGTGACCGTTGACACAATCTCTCTGTTATTGTTATAGTGACTTGACTGGTGAAATAATTCAGCTCATAGCTTGCAGTACTGTTCTGTTCTCATGACAAAATGTGTTTGTGGAGAGCAGCCAGGTAAGTCTTTTATTTCCCAAGATGAACATTTGTGTATTTTGTGACCCTGTGTCGCCAACCAGTCATGTAGCATGAAAGCCACAACAACTGAAAAATTACAGTTACAGTTACAATTACAGTTCAACTTGTCATGTACTGTAGTGTGAATGGCACAACGACCAACGACTCAAAAATATGTGTAGTGTGATCCAGGCATTAGGCAGTTTGCTGGTCTGGAGAATTCAGGAATGTGTTAACACAATCCTAAGGACGACAGACATTAGAATTGATCTTAGAGAAGCAATTGCTGCTGCCTGTCAATGTGGGAAAGATTATAAATCCATTTCCAAACCACATGAAGTCCATCATTCTACAGTGAGAGAGATTATTAAAACACATCTGGGAAAACTGGACACCCCAGCAAGTCCCCCCCCCCCCAAGGTCAGACTGTGCAATGAACAGAGAAATTGCAAAAAACCCAACAGCTACATCTCAGACTGTACAGGGTTTAGTAAACATGTTAACTTAATGTTCAAAAAATGTATAATAGAAAAAGACTAAACCAATAAGCCTTGTTTGGAAGGGTTGCCAGGAGAAAGCCTCGTCTTTCTAAAAAGAACATGACAGCACAGCTTATTCTTCAAAGTTGAATTTAAACAAAGCACATGAATCTGGAACAATGTCTTTTGGACAGACGAGACAGAAGTGGAGATGTTTGGTAATAATATAAAGCTGTTGATCTGGAAAACGTTTGGCCATGCAGTCGTGGTCTGGTGGTTAGGGATCTGGTCTTGTGACCGGAAGGTCGCCCGCTGAAGTGTCCTTGACCAAGGCACCTAACCCCAACTGCTCCCTGGGCACCGTGGATAAGGTCGCGTACCGCTTCAGGCACATGTTCTCACAGCCTAGTGTGTTCACTAGTCTGTGTGCTTCACTACACAGATGCGTTAAATCCGGAGGTCAACTTCCACTGTGTGCAAACCACATTGGCAAAAAGTTTAATCTAATCTAATCTAAAAACCAAACAGCATATCAGCACAAACACCTCACACTAAATGTCAAGCATGGTGGTGGAGAGGTGATGATTTGTGCCTGTTTTGCAGCCAAAGGACTTGGATACCTTGCAGTCACTGAGCCAACCATAAACTTCTCTGAAAACCAAAGTATTCAAAAAACAAATGTGAGGCCATTTGCCAGCTAAAGCTTGGCTGAAATCGGGTCATGCAATAGGACAATGGTCCCAAGTAGAAGTCTGCATTTTCGCGGGAATCCGGTGGGACCCGCCGGTCCTGTTACAATACCTTGCAGCGCAGGACCAAAATTAATTGTCTTTTGCGGGAGCGGTCGGTCAGGTAGTCCAGACGTCGCGGGAGCGGGACGAGACATACATGGCGAAAAATCCCGGAAGTTAATAAATAGTCTAGAAAATTATAATCATGCAGCTAATCAGTCAGTAAGAAAGTCAAAATATTGGCGGAGCATCACGTGAACAGAAGGTCAGTCTCTCTCTCTCTCGCAACACTTGCTTTCTCTCTCTCTCTTCCACACACACTCACAATCGCACACACACACTGGCTGGCTCTCTCTCTCTCTCTCTCTGTGCTGCCCTAATAATGATTTATTATAACCTAAATAATATTTTGCTGTTGTAATAAATATTGTAGCGTTGGCCATGTCGAGGTCACGCAGTATGGGTGACCATCACCGAGAAGCACTTGCGGGTTGTACACAGTTGTAAAACAGTTATGAATTGTTCACATCGGTTATTATACGCAGTTGTATTATGCTGGCTTAGTGTTTTATTAATGTAGTCATCATCCTGTGTTGGTAGATGTGATTAATTTGTTTACGTAACTTGCCGTCTGTGAGATGTGGAGCAGCATTGGTGTCATCAGCAGCTCAAAGCATGTTATGTATCTGGCTATTATTCCAAATATTCACAAGTGAGCAGTAAAAAGACTGTTTGTATTATGCTGGATCTGATCAAAATACTATTTCTCTCCCATTACACCACAACATGTAAGTAAATTTTAAGTTCTATATAGTAAATATGATTGATGTGAGTATCAGGGGCGGTACTATGGCCGGGTTATGGAGCTATAACGCCGAGTCTTTTCTGAATAGCTCCGGCTCTTACATCCAATCCAGAACCAATCAAGCAACAAACCTCTCCCCTCCTTCTGTCTCTCTGAACGAGACTGCTCGCACACCCCACACACACCGGAAGACAAACTAAATTCAACTCGCACGTGCAAACGCCCCGCCCCCCTGTGAGGACTGCAGGAGGACATGTTTATGTGGCAGGCGGGAGCGAGACCAAATATGACGATTTTATTGCGGGAGCGGGACAAAAACTTGTGGGAGCTGGACTAACAAATCAGTCCCACGCAGACCTCTAGTCCCAAGCACAGCAATCTACTTCAGAAAGGCTGACAAAGAAAAGAAAGTAAAAGTAAAACAGAAATGTTTTGGTGAAGTATTTTAACAGAAATTACTGCACTACTTCTAGTGTTTGTCAGAACATTGGAGTCCACATTTTGTTTCTTTAGTTTAGAACTGGAGTTGATGACGCTAAACACATCAGTTAGCCAAGGCTACATCTGAGGTAAGTGATAAGTTGTGTAAATGTGATTATTCCTCAAAAATAATTCACACGTGGGTAAAAATTAAAGACAGAAGTAAAGATAAAGAGTACCAGACATTGCAGAGACTTAACCTGAAAATTCTTCAGGTTATTTAAAAAGTGACATGCTTGAGAGACACTTACAAATTTAGGGGCAGGTATTGACACGGTCTGGTTCAAACTGTTCTGGCTAACATCATTGCCACTTTGTGCTGAAGCCACCAGTCTGAGGGCAATGAAGAAACCCTACCAAGCAAAGAAAAAGAGTTGAGTTAACCCAATAAATTGACAACAGTGGCAACAGAACTGTGAATTAATAATCTTCACTAATAATACATTAATATAAACTGCAGAAATAAAATAAAAAAAGAGATAAAAATAAAAGACATGGAAAGAAACACTGAGGAACTAAGTGTTAAACAATACATTGAGACCCCGAGTGGCTCAGAGGCTAAGACACTGACACTATGACCAGAGGATCGTGAGGATCCCGGTCATGATGTCCGTGCTCCCTCTGGGCGGGTAGATGCCACACTTTCCCCATTACTTTCACACTACAATGTCCGTTGGCTCAGGCATCTACAGATTGGTCCATCAGAGCTGGGGATCCTGCACTTTCCTCCAAGCGTGGTATTTAGAAAAGAGGCCGTGGCCACATCACACGCATCAGTGGAGGCTTGTGCTTGTCTTAACCCTCCTAGAGTCAGGGACAGTGTAAAAGTGATGGGGAGAGGCCCCTAGTAGATGGGAAGGGTTAACTGGCTACTACTACATTGGGAGGGGGGAAATAAGCCAAATACTAGAAATAATATATATTTAAAAATAAATAAATAAATAAACAAACCTGACTGAAACCCTGGTCAATGTACAAAGATCATCTTACCCGCTTGTCCAGGTAGCCTTTTCTTTCAGGGTCTGATAAATCCCAAATCTGAGGGAGGACAATATCATGAAGGCAGTAGATATGGTAAAGAGCTTGATTCTGTATGAACTGGCTAAAAGCTATATGGACATGGCAATACACAGATAATAAGAGTACTGGTACTCTTAAGTGATAAAAAGTACTAAATAACGAAATCTCTGGATCAACAACAATGCTATACAGAACTGTTCAAAAGACTCTGAATGTCTAATAATAGCTCAGCAATCGGCATGAGGTTTGTTAACATTGAGCATTTTTAATGAACACAGTTATATGATTAGACAATAATAAGCTGTACAGTATTGACAGTTATCCTTATAGCCAATAAAATCAACATACAGAATGCCTTATAATCAAATAATGGTGATCAAATGTGTCTGATAGCTATAAGGGATTAATTGTAACAATTATTTTAATACTTAATAACATTTACTATAAATTTTGGTCAGTGTTTGTGTCATTGTTTCTAAAATAGTTGTTTATAAACTACAGTTTTTCAATTGTGTATGACTTCATTTGAACCTTTAATAAAATATTCTAATAATCTGAGACTCTGGATTTCATGAGCTATAAGCCAAACTGATCAACAGTAAAACAAAAAAAAAGTCACTATGAATAATAAATATGACTTAAAATAAATAATTGTGACTCAATGCCGTTGTTACTAGACTATGATAACAGAAACCTTCCTGTGTATTTAGATAAATATGTATATCCATCATCCCTGAACAGATTATTACCAGTTTGAATGGTGAGGTGCACTAGATTGGGATACCTTGCCTAAAGTACTGTCTGACAGTCCGGATTTCTTCAAGAACTGAGCTGCTTCAACTGCCCCGACTTTCCCCGTGTTTCCTGGGTCCACCTACATCAATCACATGGAGAACACTGGCATATAAGAGGCTTGAGACAAAAGCTCAGTTTCATAATGCTAAGCAATATCAATGTCGAGATACAGGGTGTCCCTTTACCCAAACAACTGTGAAAAACTTTAATACTAATGAAGATATGGTGATGAAATTTAGATGAAATAAACCTCAGTCTGTGTAAAAAAGATTGATGATACAGAATGTGCAATAAAAATCAGCTTTACTCCTGATCAGGAGGTGGTGTGGTTTGCATGGAGATGTGTTTTTTTTTTTTTTTTTTTTTTTTTTTTTTTTGTG
>BRDA01027393.1:0-11206 GCA_036984385.1 Crenuchus spilurus | reverse complement strand
ACTAACTCTAACACACACTCACTCACTCACTAACTCTAACACACACATTCACACTCACTAACTCTGTAACACACACACACACACACACACACACATTCACTCTCACTAACTCTCTAACACACACACACACACGCTCATTCACACTCACTCACTAACTAACACACACTCAGTAATTCTCTCTAACAGACACACTAACTCTCTAACACACACACTCACACACACTAACTCTCTAACACACACACACACACTCATTCACACTCACTAACTCTAACACACACACACACACACTCATTCACACTCACTAACTCTCTAACACACACACACTCATTCACACTCACTAACTCTTTAACACACACACACACACACACATTCACACACACTCACTCATTCACACTCACTAACTCTCTAACACACACTCACTCATTCACACACACTCACTCATTCACATACTCAATCACTAACTCTCTAACACACACTCATTCACACTCACTCACTAACTCTCTAACACACACTCACTAATTCTCTCTAACAGACACACTAACTCCCTAACACACACACTCATTCACACTCACTAACTCTCTAACACACTCACACACACTCACTAACTCTCTAACACACACACACTCATTCACACTCACTAACTCTTTAACACACACACACACACATTCACACACACACTCACTCACTCATTCACACACTCACACACTCACTCATTCACACTCACACTAACGCTCTCTAACACACACACTCATTTACACTCACTAACTCTGTGTGCGCCCTCGCCCAGCTATGGATTGACGCTCTGTCCTGGGCTTAGTTGGATGCTATACTGCCCTGCCCTGCGCCCAGTGAGGGGATACGAGACTAACCATGACCCTGATAAGGATTCAGCAGGTGGGATGATGGATGGATTAATCAACAATAGTTTTTTTGTCTGTACATCAAGGAAAAAAATAACACATCTTAGACTGATCAAACAAACTACAAAATAGTGCAGTAAAAATGCAAATAGTTGCAAAATGTTTGGTTGTGTATAACTTGGTTGATTTTTTTTATCTATGATGTAGTAATTTTTCTTTTGAGTGTCACATGTTAATAAATTACATAATATAAGTCAACATGGTACTTTTGTATGTACTTAATGTATTTAAGCAAAGTTTTAAAAACAGGATTTTTTCAGGATATAGAAAACATTCCTATTCAGTAATCCAATAGAACTGCCTACTGTTTTGGATCAGGCATGCTTTTAGGCCTCAAAAAAGAGAACATTGAAAAGAGAAGAAGGAAAAGAAGACATGACCTGGTGCTTAAGGACCTTGCCATTGGTTTCTGGTTTGATCTCCAGACAGGTCATGACTGAAGTGCACCTGAGCAAGTGCTCCCAACTGCTCCCCAGGTGCTGTGGATAGGGTGTCCACCTCACTGAAGACCTCACCTGGTCCCTTCACATCAACACGCAAGTGAAATCTGCACGTCAGCGCCTCTTCTTCCTGCGGAGACTCAAGAAGTTTGGTCTGCCTCCTCACATCCTCACCAACTTCTACAGATGCACGATAGAGAGCATCCTCACAAGCTGCATCACTGTCTGGTACAGCAGCTGCTCCACCTGTGACCGCAAGGCTCTGAAGAGGGTGGTGAGGACAGCAGAGTCCATAATAGGCAACAAACTTCCTGCACCAGAGGACATCTATCAGTCTCGCTGCTTAAGGAAGATTAAAAAAATCCAACAGGACAGCAGTCATCCAGCACACGGGTTGCTCACCTTACTGCCATCAGGCAGAAGGTACCGAAGCATCCAGGCAAGAACGACCCGGCTAATGAACAGTTTCTACCCACAGGCTATCCGGCTCCTGAACAAGATGGGTGGATAATGACAATAACACTCACACTGCAACATTCAATCAATATACTTTTCATGTTCACATCTGGACCCACTAAGTCACTTGATGTTCTATGCAGGAACATCTATCATTGTACATATGCTCATATGTATATTTATTTATATGTAAATTTTTGTGCAGATTTATGTAGATTTATGTATATTTAACTTTATTGTAGAGTTTTATTCCCATGTCTCTCACCACAAGAATTTCAATGCACATATGTCTTGACATGTAGTGCAAATGACAAATAAAGTTGAAACTTGAAACTTGAAACTAGGGCTGCCCACCACTTCAGGCACATGTTCTCAGAGCCTAGTGTGTTCACTAGTGTGTTTCACTGCATGAATGTGAGGTCAAAATCACACTGACAATAAGTTGAATGTAAAATTATAGGATATTTTGACCAGGGAAGTGTATTAACAAAATGATACACCATCACATGTACAGTGGGTCCAGAAACTATTCATACCCCTTGAACTTTTTCACATTTTGTCACCTTACAACCACAAACTTAAATGTATTTTATTGAGATTTTAAATGATAGACCAACACAAAGTACCACATAATTGTGAAGTGGAATGAAAATGATACATGGTTTTAAACATTTTAATCAAATAAAAATCTTAAAAGTGTGAAGTCAATAAGTATTCAACCCCTGTACTCTGATACCCCTAAACAAAATCCAGTGCAATCAATTACCTTCAGAAGTCTCTTAATTAGTTAAGAGTCCAGCTGTGTGTAATTTAGTCTCAGTATAAATACACCTGCTCTGTGACGGCCTCAGTGGTTTGTTAGAGAACACTATTGAATTGAACTGCAAACCTACCAAAACATGGCTGTCCACATAAACTGACAGATCGAGCAAGGAGAGCACTGGTCAGAGACACAGCCAAGAGGCTCATGGTCACTCTGGAGGAGCTGCAGAAATCCACAGCTCAGGTGGGAGAATCTGTACACAGGGCAACTATAAGTCTGCACTCCACAAATCTGGCCTTTATGGAAGAGTGGCAAGAAGAAAACTATTATTGAAAGAAAACCATTAGAAGTGCTGTTTACAGTTTGCCAGAAGCCATGCAAGCTTGTAAACAGCACTTCTTATGTCTTTCTTTCAACAAGTTTTCTTGTATTTTAAAAACAAAGAAAATGAAATAACTGTCCTACTTTTTTACACAATAAAGTGGCTAAATGTAAAAAAAAAAAACAATTTTGTAAAATTGAGAAAAAATAATTTATAAAATGTAATTCAGTGTAATGTTCTAAACAGTAGACAATTAAACATGTTCACTTGCTATAATCTTTATTACCATTTATTAACAGTGACTATACACACCAGACGAGTCTATAGTTTCCTGTAACACATTTTTAAAAGAATATCGTATCATCGTATCATGAGGGATTAATTTTGATTTAAATTTACTACAGAGTTTCTGCAAACTTGTTTAATACTAAAAGTTCATAATTAAAATTGAAAACTGACGTGTCTTTCCTGTATGAAAATATTGTAAGATGAGATTTGCGGCACTACAGAGTTTATGCAGTTCTATACCGATGCAGAACACTGAAGAAATCAAAGTTTGGTGCATTTTCCATTGTGGCCGTTTCACAATAAGTAGGAGGAACAAAGACCATGGGGTCCTCAATGCCCAGAAGTTGGTTGAAGAAACTGAGGTTAAAGAAAGAAGAATCAGATTATTCAGATGTTTTGTAAGTGAAGGTGTTTGGGATATTAAATATTTTACAGATGTTTGAAGCTGAAATTCTCACAAACCTTATGGCAATCCATCCATTTTCCTTAGTGTTGACCACAGCTGACACAGGCAGGCAAGTGAAGGCAGTGAAGGTGAGCACGTACTTTTCTAAAAAAATGTAAATAAATTAAATGTTGAGTCACATTTGAGTTTGCAGAAGTATGATTTGGCAACATTATAACTGCTGAACTATTTTTTTTTATTTATTTTTTTTTAAATAATTAAAAAGCAGGTATAATGGATCTGTTAATTAACCTTCTCATTCCAAATGTTTATTATACTTTATGACTCCACGGCAAGTTTTGCATAGTCACACCCACTTTTAACCGGTTCTAATAGTTTTAAAAAATAACCCTAATAGTCTAAAAGACACTGAGAATTTTTTTTAGCTTCTTGAAAAATGATTTGGAAATGGCTACTGTTCTTACATTTTGAGTGAAATTTTCATTTACAGGTACAGTGGATGCTCGTCTATCGTTTGCCCTGGTTATCATACAATTCTGTTATTGTTGAGTTTTTTCTGGAAAATTTTGTCCCAGTTATCGTTCATCTGACCAGTTTTCGTTGGCGTACCCACGTGACTCGCCGGCAAATTTCATGAAAGCAAAGCATCTACCCACGCATTCATCATTCAATTTGTCTTAGTTTCTCTTGCTTTGTTTCTCGTTGTTCACTCTCAAAACACACAGTGCTACCACCTGAAAAGGGCTGCGAAAACAAGTAGTGGCTGAGAACCCTGAGAACAGGTGTACAAAACAAAGGCTGCTGGCTGGATCACACCAGCACACTCTAAAAGAGAACGTAAACCCATAAGAGTGATGTTAAATGTTAATTTATCCATTTCATTAGTCTTTTGTATTTCTCATTGTGTTCTGTATGTAAAACTATAGTTATTCTATATAAAATGTGTTTTTGTTAATATTTTTGGAGTGTCTGGAACAGATTATTTGGATTTGCATGATCTCTTATGTCAAATATGGCTTCAGTTATCATTTGTTTAGGTTGTCAGGCACTTTGGAACAGATTAATGTTGAAATCAAGATTCCACTGTATCTGGATAATTTGAAGGAATGTAGTCAATGTTTAAATAGATACTTTAGATTTGTTGGATTTCTGTGTTTAATTTGGAATGTTTGGTTTTCAGTAGGGCTCTGAAGAGGAAATGTACCCAAATAAATAATAATGGTAGTGATAAAAGTAAATTGTTATGATAAATATGTTCATATTTCATGGTTTTAATTCCAAATGTGAAATACACCAGATTATGAAAGACTCACAGTCTATATACACTTTTATACCATTTAAAGTCTGAAGTTTGTCACTGTTGGTTATCCCAAAGACAGAGAGGAAGATGAGAAGTGACCGTACTTTTTCAGTCGCTGCCCCAAAACTGTGGAATGATTTCCCTCTGCACATCAGGCAGGCTGACACACTCTGTTTTTAAATGCTCTCTTAAAACACATTTCTTTTCTTTGGCTTTTAACTCAGTCTGAGATGTTGGCTCTTAATGTTTATTGTTTTAATTGTGGTTTTAGTTTTTATGCGTTATATTTGTTTGCTCTTATTTGTGTACAGCACTTTGGCCAATGGCATTGATTTTTAAAGTGCTTTTTAAATAAAGTTGAGTTGAAATGATTCAAAACTATTGTAAGGAGGAAAAACACAACCTTCAAGCAATATGGTAACAAAGTTTGTTTGTGTGACAAACCAAGAGAGGTCAGTTTTTCAAAAGGAAAAAAATAATCATGCACTACTTCACTGGCTATTGAGTTTTGAGTAACATGTGGGGAGTTCATCATAAACTTAATCCAGTTCAAACATACAAAATAACTTTTTTTTTAAAACATCGTAAGAATAGCAAGTGAATATTCAAGTGTTTTGTTTTTCCACAATAATCCGCTCATCAGTGGATTATATTACACTATGGTAATATATAGGATATAGGATAGTTTAGCCCAAAGCTTAGCTTCATTTTAAATGTCAAATCAATTATCTCACCATGTGACCATTTGAGGAAACATTTTTCTCAAATATTACACTTCATACACTGATCAGTATAGGCTACTAACTCACACCACTCTTCACCTTTCTCATTCCTACCTTTAGTCTCTGTGGTCTCTCCTCCCCAGGAGGTAATCTGTAGACCCTCTTGAGGGATGGAAGTAGTTCCTAAAATGACTTCGCTGAGGAACTTTGCATTTGTAGGGATCCGCAAAGGATGGAAGGTGCTCTTCAGTGCAATCTTCTTACAGGTGGATTTGGCAGAGTCAATCTGATATACAACACCCTGCAGAACAAAGGTTTTTACTCAACACAGAGATTTTAGTGCATTTCCAAAAGTGAATTTTTGTTTAGTTTAACTCATAAAAAGTAAATTGTCATATATTTTATATTTTTTACACATAAAGGGACATATTTCAAGCTTTTTTGTTTGATTTACTGTTTTTGTCTTGTGCTTGTTCAGAAAAAATGGGACAGTGTGTTGGGTACTATTTGTAATTAAAATAATTTGTAGCCCTTGAATGAAATAAATGCATTTTGTTATGTTTGTCAGCAAAATGTTATTTTCAAAAATTTACTTTTTAAAATAAAATAAACATTTTCTTAACATCCCAAAATATCAGTTACCTCTTTAAACTGTATGAGAAAGTCTAGAGAAAATGTCCTGCTGCCATTTATCCCGGAGTCTTGGAATCTAATCAGCTCTCTCACAGCATCATATGCGTATTGTCCTGCAGCCAGGAAGGTGCCATCGTTCGCCTCCTGTAGGAACACAATAAGACCGAGCACAACAACATAGTACACAATCTCAGAACAGGTCCATTCATTCTTCAGTGCTTTAAATAAAAGAACTCACTATTCCAATGCTCCCAACCAACAGCGGAGGTGACACTAAAAACAAAGATACAAAAAAAATCACAGTATTAAATATTTCAAAAACATTGTCTACCACACTCATCTATCTGTTAGGAATTCTTCTCTAATATTTACCACATGGAGTGTTCTGAGCCCAGGCATTTAATGCCAGACAGGAGCAGATGGAAAGCAGGATAATGAGCTTCATGACAGAGAAACTGACACTATGCGTTTGTTGGAGAAACTGTGAGTGCTCTAACACTTCTTAGCTTTTATAAGAACACCTACCTTACACTGTAGGTGACCATAGAGGTGACCTTTTCCTCTTATTCACATGGGCGAGGCAAAACTTATGCATTTTCAACAATCCCTTTTCAAAAACAGGGTGTTAAACTGTGATAAGTAAAGCAAACAGTGGTTATATAACCACACAATATACACATAGATAACTTTGCTTATTGAGTTTTGATACACCAGAAGCATGACTTATGAGTCAAGTAGTATTACTGTATCACAGAACTCAGGACTACAAACATAAGACCTTAGAAATTACTCTTTCAAGGAGAACAGGTGATCTTGAAGCACTCCCTGTCCATTTTAAAGGCAATTTAAATTGAAATGATACCAAATCGTAATGCAAAGCTAATTCAACCTTTCAGATGTAAATAGTCATTGGGGGTAATGTACTTGCTACTGGGGTGATGTTAAATGTCTATATAAACTACTTTGATTTCTTTACTGTTGTGATTTACCTTTTATATTTTACTCATTCAAGACATGCTCTGTTCCAGATATACATAAAGTCTGTAATCTAAGATTTAGGATGATTCTGGCATCCACAGGGAACAAACAGCATCATTTCAGCAGTTCTTGTAATAGGAAAATTATTACAGCTACATTTCTAGACTTCCAAAGCACTGTTATTTGGGACAAACATTAGAGGCTCACCTCAACCACCACCAATGGTCAGCATCCACCTGGATGATGTGATGGCAGCCAGTCTGCACTAGAACTCTCACCACACATTATCTATTAGATAGGGAGGTGAGGAGAAACAGTTTATGAAGGTGGGGATGAGTGTCACAAACCCTTTAAAAGGTCTGGAAAGTTCTTATACAGCTTTTCCATCACTTTATCCTCATGAGGTCTCTATGTGAACATCTTGGATGCAGTCCTATGAGGGGGCGGCCGATGGTTAGTGATCTTGTCTGGTCTTGTAACCAGAAGGTTGCTGGTTTGATTGCTGGGCAGGTCCTGACTGAAGTGCCCTTGAGCAAGGCACCTAGCACCCAAATGCACCCCGAGTGCCATGGATAGGCTGCCCACTGCTTTGGGCACATGTTCTCACAGTATAATGTGTTCATTAGTGTGTGTGTGTGTGTGTGTGTGTGTTTCACTGCACGGATGAGTTAAATGTGGAGGTCCAATTCCATTGTGTGCAAATCATATTGGCAAAAGTTGAATCTAATCTAACCTGTCAGTTTGTGAATTTGTGTTCATGTGACCTCATTTATAAATGATGTAGTGAGGTAGACTTGTTTATTTTTTATCATAAATTAACCCTCTCAAGATTGAGGTCTTGGGTTCAAATCCCCATCTGGCTGGAGTTTTCATGTTAAGATTAAGATCAACCAATTTAGCCAATGTGATTTTCACACAACGAAATTTGACCTCCGCATTTAACCCATTTGTGCAGTGAAACACACACACTAGTGAACACACTAGGCTGTGAGAATTTGTGTCCGAAGTGGTGGGCAGCCCTTATCCACCAGCGCCTGGGGAGCAGTTAGGGGGTTAGGTGCCTTGCTCAAGGGCACTTCAGTCATGTCCTGTCTGGGGATCAAACCAGCAACCTTCTGGTCACAAGACCAGATCCTTACCACTAGGCCATGGCTGCCCCCCCATGTTCTCCCCATGTCTGTGTGAGTCTCTGGTTTCCTCCCACAATCCAAAAACATGGAGGTCAGATGAACTGTGTATTCTAAATAAGAAGATGGATGGAGGAATAGCACATTTGTGTTATAAAACAAAACTGGAGAAAGTGTTCAGCTAAATCAGCAGTGTTGTGGAAATCTAATTTATTTTCAAATGACACATACAGAATATTTACTACAACCACCCAGCCCAACACACACACACACACACACAGGTCTCCCATCCAAGTACTAACTAGACCCAGACCTGCTTAGGTTCAGTGGATTTCCATGTTCTATTGTGCAGGTACTATGGCTGTTGGCAAACCTGGGTATTGTTTGGGTAATATTTTCTGCATGTACTTCTTAGCTGTAAATGTGTTTTTAAAATGTGTTTTAGGCCAAAATATTGCTGCAAAGCTATTGTAAAGCATTGTCTCAGGCAACATGTAATATCTGGAACAATTTCTTGCAATAGGGTTCTGAAGCTTTTAGGGGCATAAAATGCTTCATATATCTGGTTCTAGTTACCACCACTGTTAACCAGTTTAACTTGTTAAGTATCTTGGAAGGGAGCATTTGACATCAAACCAGTCTGAAAGGCTTACATCTTAACACTTGGAAGGTGGCCAATTTATTGAAATTTGTTGTTTAAAATCCTAAATACTATGACACTTTATGTTTACCTGACCATTTTCAAATGTCCTTTAGAATTTAGTGTCCTTTAGATTTTTTGTGACATTATTAAAGCTGAATTTGAAATCACCTCTTTCTGCAGTTTATTTACATAAATAGACAGTGTTGAGTCAAAGGTAATGACATTTTTACTCTTATCTAAAGAAAAAAAAGAAAATGAGTTTTTCTGTGATATGGGCCCTTTAAAAAAAGGAACCCAGAAGAGTCAAATCAAATCAAATCAAATTCATTTATAAAGCACGTTTTACAACTGATGTCACAAAGCAGCTTTACAGGGTTAGTAATAAGACATTAAATCATTAATCCCTAATCCCCGGTGAGCAAGCCAACGGTGACAGTGGCAAGGAAAAACTCCCTCAGAGATGGAGGAAGAAGCCTTGGGAGGAACCAGACTCACATGGGGGACCCATCCTCCTCTGGTCTGCTAATTCTAAGTTTGTGATAAGTCATAATCATATGTTGTTTTAATGCTCAGGTGAATTGATATGGTGACAGTAGTGGGACAGGAATTATGATGATAATGGTAATAATGATAACAGCCAGCAAACTCCAATGTGGGCAGTAAAATAGGGCATCTGGAGCAAATCACAGTATGTGGTTGTTGGTGGGCAGCTGATCCAGGGAAGCATCCTGCAGAGAATAGTAATCAATCTTCCATCAGCCTTGGACCAGACTGGTGGGCAATCACTCACTCGGAAAAGACAAAGATGGAATTCGTTCTGTTTGCCTTTATAGAGCACAGGGATTATGAGACATGTCAGAGTGTGGCTATTGACTCTGGCAGAAGAGTGGCAACATACTGAAGTACAGTATATACAGTATAAAATTACTTGTACTATACATGCTATAAAGTGGAAGTGAATGTTAGTCAAGCTTAAATAGAAGCAAAGTTCATACTTAATCTAACACTTATCAGTTACCTAACAATGCATATGCAATTAGCCTCTCACTAATGCTTCACTGATCACTGTAATTGTGTGTGCTATACAGTGGAAGAGGAATATATATTTGACTATGGTTGTACACCCCAGTCCTCAAAGACCAGGTTGCCGTACAGGTTGGTGGTCTTCCTTATTAGGTACCCCTGTATCAGAGCAGAGAAATCGGTAAACTGTGCTGGACACAGGACTTCAGTTCCCCATCAACATATTAGACAGTAAGTTAACAGTCTGTAGTCTGACATGTTGATGTTGGACATATGCAGACATGAAGACATGAGAGACTTTGGCAAGGATCAAATCATTATGGTTAGAAGAGTGGTTCAGAGAATCTCTGAAATGACAAAGCCTGTGGGAGGCTCAGCAGTGTTGAGTCAAGACCTGATAGTGGCCTCCACATTCCCCAGATCTTAATCTAATGGAACATCTGTGAGACTGTGTCCACTCTACAAAGGCTCTGACTCACATCTTAATCAAAGAATCTACTGTTCAGGCTTCTGCACTCTGGCAAATGCTACCATAGCATGTTGTGTAAGACCACCAGACTCAGCAGAAGCTTATACCCCTAGACCAGGGGGGGTCAAACTCATTTTCACTGAAGGCCACATCAGCATAATGGTTGACCTTAAAGGCCAGATTAACAGTATGAATATAACAAAATGCAATATAGTTTAAAATAAATGAAACTACACCTTTTATGCTGTTAGATATCTATTTCTGTATTTATTATGTATTCAGTATAAGGGGAGCAGGACTATGTCACAACATATGACAGAAGTATCATTTTACAAAACAATGAGGTAAAGCTGCCTGTCCTTGGTCACACACAAGTAGATGCAGAGAATTTTCTTCTTTTGACGTTATTTTATGTGACCGTATGTTATTGTTTCTTCTTAACCTGAAAAACACTCACGATCGCTATCGCTGTCTATTTCTGCCGCATTTCTCACCACATCTACTACAACCACAAACAACAACGCATACCACTTGCTAACCAGAAGTTAAGAGGCACCACCTTTTATTTTGAAGTTGGATGACTGTCTCAGCAGTGACAGTTTTCACTCACTCTTCAGTTCGCGGTAAAACATTCAGAACTCAGTTTGTGTGCTTATAGTGTGAATAACAATAAAGTTCACTTTGACACTTTACTGCTTAGTACCAGATACCACAAA
>BRDA01027391.1:0-13869 GCA_036984385.1 Crenuchus spilurus | reverse complement strand
AGAGAGACACTGACACTCTGAGAAGCTCTTTTTATACCCAATCATGTTGTCAATTGACCTAATTAGTGTTAATTGGTCTTCCAGCTGTTCGTTTCTTTTTTCAATTTCCTTTTTCCAGCCACTTATTGCTACTTGTCCCAACTTCTTTTGGATTTGTTGACACTGAAATTTTGAATCAACATATTTCTCCTTTAAAATGTTACATTTACTCAGATTAAACTTTTGATCTGTCATCTATGTTCTATTACGAATAAGATATTGACATTTGCCATCTCCACATCATTGCATTTAGTTTTTATTCACAATTTGTTTAGTGTCCCAACTTTTTTGGAATCCGGTTTGTATAATTTATTCACTTCTTACTTGTTTTAAGTCATATTTTGTCATTTTTTTGTAATCCTATTTTACTGTGATAATGAGTTCATTTTATTTGTATTAATGAGTTGTTGAATTATTTGCTTCATTATCATGACCACTGTTCCCTCTAAGCTGCACGCGTGTGCAATTGTGCACTGCTGACACGGTCTCCACGCACAGAAAATCTGCGCTGCACTCAAAAAAAATTCAACCTGAATTTAAAATAAAATAAACACATAATTCATTCTGTACTATTTTGCAATGTGAATCAGTGAGTGACCGGTGACTGGCTGCTCCAGCCAACCATGCGATTCACAAACTTATTTACACAGCTGGTATGACAGCGTCCTTACGTTCCACCACAGGTGTGTTAGCTAGCAAAACGACTGGCCAGGGTTGCCAGGTTCACGAATTTCATACCAAATTGGGCTTGTTTAAAAATCCCATCGCGGGTGAAAATTCAAGGGTGGCTTTTTGGGCTACTTTTACCGCGGCCGTCAAAAAACAACAAAAAAGTGGGTCTTGGAAGATTGAATGCAACAATAAGAACGAGAACATAAACAGGAAGTACAGCTTGAAGAGGAGAGAGAGAGAGAGAGAGAGAGAGAGAGAGAGAGAGAGAGAGAGAGAGAGAGAGAGAGAGAGAGAGAGAGAGAAGACAGTCGCTAGCTAATATGACAGGTAAATAGGGGAAATACGGGTATTGCAAGGACTGGGTTTGAAAAAGAAAAAGGTTTGATGTAATGGATTAAAAGTGTTCCTAATGATGAGAAAAAGACATATTGCAGTACTGCAAATGTGAAATGAAGAAGTCAGTTCCTTTTTTTTTTGTTTGTTTGTTTTTGTTTTTGTTTTTTTTTTTGTTTTGTTTTGTTTTGTTTTTTTTTGCTAATTATGTTACTATTAAATGTTCTTGATAGGGATATAAATCTGTTATAAAAGAACTAATAAACACTAATGTTACCATATTATATTACCATGTAATTAGATTCTTTTAATAAACCATGTAACTTGTATGGATGCGATGCTGACTTGACCACAGTGCTTTGGTGTTTGTTATTACTAACCCTGTAAAGCTGCTTTATGACATCAGTTGTAAAAAGTGCTTTATAAATAAATTTGATTTGATTTGATTTGAGTGCACAATGTTGCTCACAGTGGTTCAAGGCACTGCTCAGAGAGTTTATGTGTTTGCTCAGACACATGAAAAATTAGAGGGAACCTTGATCATGACATAACCGTTTTCTTGAGATAACACCATAACTGTACTAAGATACATTTGTCAGGTGGAACATAGTCATGTGACTTATGGTTCACATGATACTTTATGGTTTATTCAAACAAGATTTTTACATCAGCCCTTTTCATATTTAGCATTTAGTCATGTTCTTCACCTCAGTACAGATATTTGACTTCTGACCTTTCCATTATTTGTATGTGCATTTTTAAAATGTGAAAAAGATGTGAATGTAAACCATGTTAATGTCAGTAACAGCATTCAGTGAATTTTTGATGCAGATATTTAGCTTGAATTGTGTCAGTGATTTTACAGTGATCAAAAAGTCTCCATTTAATGACAGTGTTAGACTGACTTTTGTAATGACTTAGAAATGCTTTTCTTGTTTGGAGAATTTGAGACATGCTGAGAATGAGATTAAAGCATATAAATCATCCATAAATCATCAACTGTAATCATTTATCCAATTAATAAGAACAGATTTTTATTTAATGGTGAAAAAATAAGAATCAAACTTACAATCCAAGCAGGATAAACCATCTTCTGAATGATTACTGTCTAATCAAATAAAACTGCACTAAGCTGGATCTGATTTGACATTTTATGCATTAACTCAGAATAATACTTGTTTTTAAACTTCAACTTGTAAATGTAATCATCCATTAGTACATAATCATGCCATTTATTGCAGGGGTGAAAAACCACACCTGATTCAACTCAATAATTGGCAGGTTTAATTTTAGTGTCAGAGCAGAGAAATCACTAATCTCTGCTGGACACCCACCCTCCAGGACTGGAGTTTGACACCCCTGTTCTATTGCATAATTTATTACATTTCTGATGTTTCTCACTGAAAATTAATTGAATCTGTTATGAAGACATGATCATATAAACAGTACAATTATATTATCACAATCTGATTAATGTCTTCTTAATCTATGCTTAGTGTGATTAAAACATGGGGTCCTGGGTGATATTTGCTGAAATACTGGAGATAGATCTGGACATTTAACTCATTTTTAATTCCATTGAATTTTACCATATTTTTAATCTTTTTTGCATTTTTTGAGTCCCAAAAAGGAGAAAAAGCTATACTTTGTCAGAGGGGAGGACAGCGTCCCTCTTATTGAAAATCTGATCAGAAATTGATCTCATTACACAATATATTTGATTACAGGAAAAAATTTCAAAACATATATTATATGATGACAATCTCATACGGTGATGTCCTGTTGGAGTGAAATTACTGTTATAAAGTCAGACTATGCTGGAGTGAACAGAAAACAGGAGTAGAAGTGGACTGGGCTTTCATATAGCTCTTGTAAATGTCCTGTTTTGGTCAACTTTTCTTTGGTCAACAGTATAATGCCTTGTCCATGGTACTTTCTCACTTTTAGATGTAAATGAAGATGGAGGATGACAGTGAAGAGATTGCTGGTGTTGTGTAATTTCTGATGAAAGTGTCTCAAAAAGTCATTTACTCATTTATTTAAAAGGCAGTAAAGCATTTTTTTAACTAAAAATTCTAACATAAAATAAAATTGTTACAATAAATGCAAGTAATATGTAATTATATGTAATTAAATTGCTTACAGCTTCTTCTGTATGCACACATTTATACATATACATGAGACTTTTATCCAGAGCAATGATAACTTACAGTTATCTTACATTTGTAGTCAAATGTAGCATTAGGAATCTAGCTTATGGACACTCATTAATACAGTATTGTGTGATTGCCCAAATTGGTTATTGATTCCAGTGGTCAGTGATGTTACCCACTACACTACACTAACTGGTATTCTATTCTCTCCATGATGCTTCCCTGGATCAGCTGCCCACCAACAACCAACTACTGTGGCCTGCTCCAGACACCCTACTCTACTGCCCACTTTGGAGTTCATATGGACTTTCTGGCCGTTATCATTGCTACCACGGTCATCATCATCCCTGTCTGTCATCATACTGTCACCATATCAGTTCATCTGAACATTACAACAAGATCATATGATGATGATTTATCACAAACTTAGAATTAGTTGGCCAGACGAGGATGGGTCCCCCATGTGAATTTAGTTCCTCCCAAGGTTTCTTCCTCCAGCTCTGTGGGACTTTTTCCTTGCCACTGTCGCCGTTGGCTTGCTCACCGGGGATTAGAGATTAATGATTTGATGTTTGTTATTACTAACCCTGTGAAGCTGCTTTGTGACATCAGCTGTAAAATGCACTTTATAAATACATTTGATTTGATTTGATTTATACAATTCTGGTTTAAAAACCAGCCAATTGACAGACACCTCACACTTCAGGGGTATTCCAACTTTCTAAATTAGCCTGATAACTTAAGCCCAAAACTGGTGATTGTCCAGTAGGAATATCCTGCTGCTCTTTTCCCATTAGATAGGTTTGACTTGAGTTTAAGGTAACTGGTCAAACTGATAAATCCTGCTTTGAGGAATACAAAGTATACTGAGTAATAAATATAAAACATGGGCAGCTCTGATTAGATTATAGACACCAAAGGATAATATGGGAAGATTGAAATTGTTAGAACTTTTGCAATTGTCAGGTGAGGTAAATTGCCCTCAAAAATGATCGGATTTTCCTGCAGTGTGAGATTTATTAGACTGAATACAACCTTAACTAGAATACTGTGTGCATCTAACCATATACAGTAGATTGTTTTCCTACAGCAACACTTTCAGCAAATTGTTTTCTGTTAAAAATTCTCATTGCCCATAACTTGTACATGAATATGGGTATGTGGATTCTTTGATTCAATATGGATACATTTTCAAATATGGATTCTTTGATACAATTGGTAAATTGTTAATTTAAGATAGCTTTAGTCATAGATAACAAAAGCATGCAACAAAAGATAACAGGATCATTGGGATGAAAATTCTTGAATATGTTTTTTGAGTTGTAGCCTAGAGTCATTTTAACAGGATTCTCTTTTTCATTAATTTTCTTTTTCTCAGTGAGTATGCAGTATGTTAAAGCTTAGTGTAGTATGTTAAAGCTTTTAAAAGGCTTTAAAAAATCTGTCAAAATCAAATAATGCTCAGGTTAACACACAGCTTTATCATTAGATTATTAATTGCCATCAAATCACTTCTGACTTTTGCTGACCAAATGGGCAGAGTTTCTACAGAACATCCCATCTTCAGTTTGCATCTTCAAGCAATTACATGGTTTGATTCTTCTGATAGTATACACCCATCTTGTTGCTGACTCTCTTATTCTTTTGCTTTCAACTATTCCAGCATAACTGTCCTGTCAAGTGAACTGGATCTTCTCATCATGTATCCAAAATAAGACATCTTCAGTTTGGTTTACTGGGCTTCTATTGCAGAGTGAGCTTTGATTTAGGTGAGGATCCATCTAGTTGTTTTCTTTGCTCTTCAAGATTCTTTCATAAGTCTTCTCCATCACAAATGTTCAAAAGCATCAATATTCTTTTTGTCTAACTTTTTTTATTTTCCATCTTTCATGTCCAAAGAACCACAAAGAAGACCATATTTAGGACAATGATCCAGATAGTCTGAGTATGAGGGAATTCACTACTTTAAGGTGATATGGCAGGTATTATCTCTGTAACAATGCACTGGACAATGGAATAAGACTCTCTCAAGCTGAACATAAGCCTAAGGTCACCATGTCCAATGCTAAGTTCAACAAGGAGGGTATAAATCCCAGCACTAGGCTTTGGAGCAGTGGAACTGTGTTCTCTAACTAAGAGTTCCAACCTTGGGAACTAATCATGCAACATCAGTATCTGACCTCACTAATGCTCTTCTGGCTGAATACAATTAAATTTTCATAGCAATGTTCCAACAACAGATGAAAAAAGGCTGAAATGGTCTACAAACATTTAGACAGGAGTTGTGATTTATTTAGATATCATATCTGAATGCTGAACCTGGTCTCTAGACAGATGTAATTTAAATAATTGAAATGTATTTTTAATTCCATTGAATACTTAATTAATGTCTGGTCCTCTGGGCCTTTCTTCACTCTGGCTAATGACGGCAGGGCCTACATGAGTAACAATGCACCAGGCAAGCATTGTAGATATAAATCTACAGTGGAAGGTCATTTTCATTACTGAGATGAGAGGAAACGCAATTATATAGTCACCAATATATATGATCAATAAAATTGGTTTTAAATGTGGTTTAGGAGTTTAGTTCCTATTCAGATCCAAACAGAATATCAGTTACTTATTTAAATGTTGAAGATGTGGTAATTCAGGGAGGTCTGATGTGAAACACTTCATTGTAGAGCCAGAATAATTCACAATGGTGGTGAAAGAAAACAGATGTCTGAAGCCTAAAAGCTGCCTCATGTAAATATATTACAAAAAATGGTTATGAATACACTGCCTGATGTCTGAGACATATGATAGTTTAAATTTTTTTTAACATTGGTACAATCCATTCATAGTGGAGGGATACAAATAAGACATAGTATAGCAAAATAGTCCCCAAAGAAAACTTTTTTTTTTTCCCAAGATTTATGAACATTGTAACATTGTAACACTTTATGGTAATATACTGGCAGATGTGTTTGCATTTTACATACTTACTGTAAATTTAACTTTGGAATTATATATTTTTTCCAGAAAAGAGATATAAAATGTTTTTGGCTCTTATTTGTATTTACAGTATTTCACTGTTCTGAAATCTATAATTTTTTTTGAGTTTACAGTCTTTTACTGCCAAACATTTTTACAGAGAAGTATAAAATCTCAGAATGTCCACTAAAATAAAATAATAATAATAATAATAATAATAATAATAATAATAATAATAATAATAATAATAATAATAAAAAAAAACATCTAAGCGAGATCATCTTAAATTTTATCTAAATATCTCAGTTTGAGAAAATGTGAAGCTTATTATAAGGCATATCAGTCAGATAAGGACACGTCTTAAGTAATTTCATAAAGTAACATTATCTCACTATAGTGGCAGATCATTTTGCTTGTTTAATCTGTTTTACTTAACAAAGTGATTTAAAACAAGTCAAATCGTCATATACTAAACGTACAACATAAAAAAAAATCTGAGGCTTTAGACATTTAGACTAGGTTTAACATGATTTCACTTGTTGATTTTATTGTCTTGCATGTAGGTTGACTGGTGTGTTTGTATAGGGAGATATTTATGTTGTACGACATTTAGAGGTCTGGTTCCATTCAGCAACACTATAAAGAGTGTACATCTGAGAGAATAATGTAGACACTGAGGAGAGTGAATGAAATTTCTCTTTATTTTAAAAGAGTCTGAGTGAGTGTGAGTGAAAGCTTCATGTTCGCGACCACACGGAGGCGGTAGGTAGTCTGCTTCATGTATTTTTCAAAAGAAATGCGTCTGAAAGTGCTCCACACTGACAGAGTAGAGTCTTCAGTTCAGGCTGAGAGTTCAGTCTGATGCGTCCAGCGCTCATCGAGTCTCTCACTGCTCCATGAGAGCAGAGGAAGAGGAGCAGGAAGAAGAAGAAGGAAAGGAGGAGGAGGAGGAGGTTTGGGGACTTTAACACGCGAGGAGCATCTCCATCCGTGCATCGATCGCGGAGGCTCTGCGCCACCACACGTGGAGCTCCTCCAATGGACCCACAGTGATTCCGAGGAGAAACAGGAGAGACTGAGGCAGCTGTACCCCCACCACCTCCACCACCACCATCTTCCCCCAGGTGCTGCTGGAATATGGAAGTTATTTTTGGACGCCCAAAGTAGTCTGGACCAGAGCTGAAGACCAGGCTGAGAGCGCAGAAGTTTGAGCCAAACTGTGGGTGCAAGAGGAGGTTCTAGACTGAAATCTGGAATATTCAACCGTAGAACTTCAGTTTATATCCAAACCATACGTGAAAGAACCTGCGCACCATGAAACTCAACGCCCTTCATTAACACTCTAATTAATAGAGTCATTAAAACGCTCTGCTGGCGATGTGAATGCAACTGTGGTGGAAATTTCTCGCTGGTGAAGAAAAAGAAGGAAGAGGAAGAGCACTTGGACAAAAATACACAAGTGAGTGTGTATACACTTATCTCTGAGTATTAACACTGAATACGGTTTATGGTTTATTAAATAAAAGCTTTTTGTGCTGTTGTTGAGTCTCTGAACTCAGACCTTCTGTATAAACCACTGAGATGAAGTTTTAATGAGCTCTTGAGAAGCAGTGCTGATTTCTCAGCCAGAGAATGATCGATTTGGATGTGCCACTGTGGGAAGAACTCGCAGCAATTAATGCTGGTTATGATTTGGCGCCAATTCAGAAATCAATTAAGGTTGAAATCATGATGAGTTAGCCAGTGTTCACCAGTTTTGTGAGTGTAAATATGCAGATATGCTAAAACACAAGGCATTCATCTGTCACATTCTAGCATACAGTCATCTATACTGTTTAGACAAAGCAAGTTAAATATGTATTTATCTGTCCAGTAAAGTCCACAGATGAGGTATGGACTCCAGCCAGAGTTCAGACAGTGAGAGGTGCTGAGTTTTTTGTCCTACCCTCCAGTGCAGCTGAAGTGGGCTTTGCGTAAGCATTGAATACACATCACTAAACTGAGGATAAAAAAAGAAAAAACATGTTGGGATTTTGTTCTGGGATTAGTTACGGATTAAAAGAGGAGAAAGACAAGAATGCCCGAGAAACGTCATCAAAGTACGCATATCTACAAGATTTGCCTTTGGCTTTGCCTAATATGGCAAGAAAGTCTTTTAAATAAGGTGCTTAAAAATAACATGCATACAAAGATTACTGATCATCAGCCTCATGCCATACAGCAGAAGGAAAATGTCCTTAACTTTTACTCTAAATCATTCTGAAGCGTTTCTGTTAGTCCATTCATCATGAACCAGCCCAGAGAAAATTTATTGCTCAGTGGTTTCTCTTTGGTCACTCAGTAGACATACAATTCTTAGGAGAGATAGCATCATACGAGACATGATATACTTCTGGACCAGATCAACATTGCAATAGTCATTCACAGCATTAGAACTGAGTCTGACTGAGAAGTGGTTGAGTTCATATTGAGATGTTTAGAAACATGAGTTTTATTATCTGAGCGCAATGTGAGACTTTGAGATCTGTGTTAAAACTCAGGAGTAAACTTATGAGAAGTTTTAAGGAAATATCAAAGCTGCTATCCAAGGTATGTCTCATTTGTGTCTCTGTCTGATTTCATTGTTGTTTAGGAGACACTACAGGTAGACAGGTCTAAACATAAAAGGTTTCTAGAAGATTTTTAGAGGTTCCACTGACTTTTGCACCAACGGAACTCTTAAAATGTCTTCAGGAAGTTTTTTGAAGGATTCGTTGAGAACCCTTAGGTACTCAAATGTTAGTGGAGGACTAACTAACTAACTAACTAACCCAATTAAAACAGTTGACTCATAATAGAACCTTAATGGTAAAAATGGGCTTTCAAAGGTTCCGGCTAGGACCTTCATTTCTTAGATTGTGCTGAGATGTTTAGAATTTTCCTTTCTTTGTGGAAATATTTGGTTTTGATGTAGCCACGATGTTGTGTTGAATATGGACTCACTGCACCTTTAATATTGAGTTTAGGAGTCCACTGGTCATGTTTGTTTTGGGATATGTAATTCTGATTTAAAGTGAATAGTGGGATTCCTGCAGATAGCCTATTTTAAAGTTTTCTGTAGGCCAGGCCAACCTTTTCCATCCTCTAAGACCTATTTCTGTTTCTCTGCAGTGCCTGTTGTTAATATCCAATACTGCTGTAACCCTGAGAGAGAAAGTAAAGTTTGGGCTGCAATTGCTCTCTGTCATGCTCCAGTTCTCTGCTTCTGGCCAGAGATATGACACTAAGTTGTTACATTTATCATGCGATTTCTCCCTTACATTAATATCTCCCATCTTAACACAGCCTACTTTAACTTCTCCAGATATGAAAACCATTATACTGCAAGTTCACACTACAAGCTGTTGTGGTCCAACTTGCCACTGATGTTATTAGCTGTAGTTTATATTTCAGACTGCAATGTATATGATGGATTACATTTTGGAGGCACACTGAGCTGCTAGTTTAATTAATTTCTCTGTAATTGCAGAAACCTCAATACTTTTTGGGGATTTTCTGTGGGCCAGTATTCTCCCCAAAACATGCTGTTTAAAATAGGAAGAAGTTTAAAATAGGAGAAGTCTTTCTATGTGTTCTGAAGTGAAATTATTTATTCTAGAGACATTTAACAATTCTATAGAGTTGTGGTAATAGGAACCAGACATCTGTAACATAAATATCCATTTACTTTACAGTCCAAACCCACCAGTGAATTTTAAATTTTATTTATTTTTATTTATTTCCAGGTTTTTTTTTTTTGCCAATTTTTATCCCCTTCCCAATGTAGTGGTAGCCAATTAGCCCATCCCCTCCATTAGGCCTCTCCCCATCACTTTGCAATGTCCCTGACTCTAGGAGGGTGCAGACAAGCACAAGCCTCCTCCATTGCGTGTGATGCAGCCACCGGCTCTTTTCGAACCACCGCTGATACACCGTCACTGGAGAGCCTAACGTGCTCAGAGGAAGGCACACAAGGTCCCCAGCTCCGTTTGGACCAATCAGTAGATGCCTGAGCCAGCAGACATTGCAATGTGAGAGTGAGAATGAGAGTGCCCTCTACCCGTCCAGAGAGAGCACTGCCAATTTTTGCTCTCTTAGCACTGCCAATTTTTGCTCTCTTGGGCCCCGGCTGTTGATGGCAAACAGCATTACCGGGATTCGAACTCGCGATCTTCGGGTCATAGTGGTAGCATCTTTGCCCGCTGAGCCACTCGATTTGCAGATGATGAATCTGCAAAAATATGTTTTCTTTTGGGACTGTTTTGCCATGCAATGCTCTGCATGTGTCCCTTACGCATGAATGGATTTTTTAAATGGTCAGATCTTCTCAAAATTATTATTAGACAGCAGGCAGTGTATTTATAACCTTTATGTGTAACAACTTTCTGTGAGGCTGCTTTTAGACGCCTGGTTCCTATCCAAACCACTATGAACCAGTCTAATTGTAGAATGGAGCATTGTAGAGGAACATATACATTTGCCCTTTAATTGTGTGTGATAGGTTTCTCACAGCTTGGTGAGTCTTGGTATAAACTTCAGGACTTATTGTTCAGGATGAAGTGACATGCCTTGCTCTTCTTCACATTCTTCTCTCTGCTTAAATCCTGGATGCTGTGATTAAGAACTGTTGTTAAAGCGCTGAAAAGTTTTCAGTTTGACTCTGTGTGGATAGTGTGTCACTTTCGTGAAGAAGAATGAGTGCAGGTGGGTTCCTGGTTGTTATAGACCCCTGTAAAGAACCTCCAAAAGGAAGGAGATGGAGAGTGAGTAAAATTGAGGTAGTTAACCTTCCGTGTCCTGGAGAATGCATCCCTGCAGCATTCCCATGTGACAGTGGCTCCGATGCTTTCTTTGGGGAAAAAAAATATGGTGGCTAAATGAAAACAGATGGCGGCGCCAATCCCTGCGCGGTCGCTGCTTCGCTTCCACCATGACCATTTATCACCGTCAGACCCCCTTCATCATAAAGACTTTACACCCTTAAAGGAGAAGAGTGCTGTTGTGTTAGCTTTGCTAGAAATTCTAATTTGCGGCTCTGAATGGAGCTCTTTCGGAGCTTATTGTCAGCACCTAAAACCAGGTTGAAATGAATTTCCACCAGCTGCTTTTATTGTTGTGTTAATAGGCAGCAGGGCCCTCGCAGCGGAGCGGAAACACACTCGCTCCTCTGCATGATAATTGAAATGTAGTTGTCATTAGAAGGCCCTTTTCAGCAGGGAATGCTCAGAGAACCCATGCAGGTTTGGAGGGAGGAGTTGTTTGTGTAAACATAAATCAGCACCAAAGTGCTGGGAGATTCCTTCTTGTGTGAGCTCGGCACTCCACTGAACATGGTAATAGCTTTAACCAGAGGCTGAATGGATTTATTTGCATAAATATTGTAAGCGGGTTTTTATAATTAAGTTTTACAAGTGCAAATCCAGTTCTGAAGCATGCTCATAAGATCGCTGTACAGGCATAATCAAAAGGCCTGAAAAGGAAGAGGTTACTTAGCATTTAAATGGCCTGATCGAGGCTGGAGGGGGACGGTAAAGGGGGGCATAAATATTTGGAGGACAGCAGCTCTGAGGACGACTCTTTCATGGGTTGCGGGACAGATGAGGCCATGTAGAGAAGATGCTGAGGTCATCTGAAGTTGTTTGATTGTCAGAAAAGCTGGAGGGTGAGCAGTTCTGTGTCACACAAATACAACTTGGCCATCTTTACAGTGCAAAATACCAGCCAAGGCTTATGATTGGGTATTTTGTTCATTTATGCAGCATAGAGTGTATATGGAGCATAGAGAGCTTACTATGTATATATAATACACTTACATATGCACTCCAATAGCTCTACATTAAAATCCATTTAAAAATATATGCAAAAATCTTGCCATTTATTTTGACTTTAAGTATATTTGTGTTTGTAAAAACTCAATATATCATTAAAATAAATACAAATAAACAGAAGTACAGTAAAAAGTAAAGCAGGAACCATAGTTGCATTGACTCATTTTCCAGTTTATTCAATACAAATACCTTGTATCTACATTCATTGACCATTTTATTATCTTCACTAACTATATTGGTGACTTTGTAGTTCTACAATTACAGACTGTAGTCCATCTGTTTCTCTCTTTACTTTGTTGGCATTTTTTCAACTTGTTCTTCAATGTTCATGTCCATTTTTTAACATTTTTCCACTTCCAAATCCAAGATTTAATCAGTCAAGACAAGTTTGCAGTTTGCTCCATTCAAGTGAAGGCCATCATTGCTATCAAACACTCAGTGCCTCAGTAGAACTTGGTACTCACTCAGATAGCTCAGTAATGTCTGTAATGATGCATCACCAAAACCTCTGTGAAGCCACTCAAATCTCCTCCAGATCTTAATGAAGTTCTCACAGACTAGATGTGGTTTAGGACACTAGTCTGCCATCTTAGAACAGGAAGTGCTGATCCAGAATCAGTTATACTGAGCATCATAAATATGGAGTAGTCAGTCTTCTACCAGAACTGCTGCTGTCTGAAGTGTCTGTCTGTAGTAGTGAGGTGTTTGTATTCATTTTTATAGTTCATAGTAAGTCACACTCTGTCCAAAAACTTGCCCTAGCTGTGAACTTGCAATGCTTTAGAGACACCATAGTAACATTATAAACCCAAAATAACTTTTAAACAATTATCAATGCATTTTTCAAGCAATATTAGCTGGATTTGACAAACCAAATAAACATTTGTTCACAAACAGAGCTATACTATGTCCACATCCACTAATATGTGAAACATTTATTAAGTTCTTGATGAGCTTTTAGTGAGTTTTGGTGATGGATGCCTGAGCTATTTAGGGGACTATTGAGTTCTGGTGTTTGTTGGCAATTATAAGCTTCAATTGGATTGCAAAAAATGTATTGCCTGGTTATCTGAGTAGAGTATATGATTTTTGAGTGGACACTTGCTGAATGGATATTTAAGCTCATCCAGTTTTGGTCACATATTACAGCCATCGTTCGATACAGAGTGGTGTGTTCTTTTGAAAGATGACTGGTTTGGGGTCTTTCTTGTAGCTCTTACAGCTACAAAAGTGACTACACTGAACTTCTGACCTACAGATGATGAAGGAGTGGATTTATAAGCTATCGGCTATGAAACCGTTTTTGTAGGATAGAGAGAAGAAAGAGCAAAGCCATTAGAGAAAGGACAAATATAGTTTCAGCAGGAGATTTGCTGTAATATCCAGTGTGGAAACATATCTGCTGTATCTTTAGCTGCAGGTTCCTCTATATTTCCTCAGGTCAGAGCAGCTAATGTACAGTTTAAAGTAATTGGACATTGACACAGCTCTTATTCTGGTCCTGTAGGCTAGAGTGGGGAACAACACAGCACAACCTTAAAGAAGATTAATAATATTTCTATGCATGCCACTTACACATATTAGCTATATATTAAAATGTAAGCTTTTTTCCAGCAATGCTCCAGTTGAGATTTAAGCAGATAAAATGCTGTAATTGGCCCATATGTGGATGTGGAATGATCTGTAATAGCTAATTATAACAGTCACTAGTTTGATCAATCAATAGTAACAATTGTTTCAGTTTAGCTATTTACTGTCTAAGCCAAATAAGCTTTATGCATCAAAATATCTGTCTAAACATAAAGATCAGTGAAAAGAGGCAAGGTCAAACAGGGATCTTTATATATATATAT
>BRDA01027390.1:838-21866 GCA_036984385.1 Crenuchus spilurus | reverse complement strand
TCACTGTGGGTGAACAGCCTCAAAGCACAAAGCTGCCTCCACCATGCCTCACTGTGGGTGAACAGCCTCAAAGCACAAAGCTGCCCCCACAATGCCTCACTGTGGGTGAACAGCCTTAAAGCACAAAGCTGCCTCCACCATGCCTCACTGTGGGTGTTCTTTTGTTGAACATTCAGCCACAAGAGCGATTACTACCTCCAACTCTATTAGCTCATCCCAAAAGTCTTGGATGGAGCAGAGAACACAGTTCCACAATGCCTAGGAGCTTTATACCCCTGTAGCCTCTGCCTGGCATTAGACATGGTTCCAACAGTTCCTATTTTACTGACTAGACAAACCGTGTCAATCTGTGTCACCTCAAAAGTAGCTGAGTGCATTCATTAGAAGGGGTGTCCTCAAACTTTTGGACATATAGTGTATGCACTCATGAATCATACCTCGTCTGAGCGATGCTCTGGCAGCTCAGTAACTAAACATAATGATAAAGCCTGTTGAATAGAGTTAATAAGAGTTCGGTGGAGGCATAGAGAGCTCTAGCCTCCATATCTCCTCCCAGCTTCTGTCAGCACACCACAGCACTCCCCAAAGATCAATCAGATTACATAACACTGCAGAAAGAGAGAGAGAGTCAGAGAAAGAGAGAGAGAGGGGCTGAAGAGATGGAGAGAGTGCAGAGAAACAAAACAGGACTAAAGAGAGACGTGACTAGCAGAAAGAAAGCCAGGGAGGTGAGCAGGGACGGGGTGAACAAAGGATATGAAGGAGAACTACGATTATTGATGCATTCCAATCTCCTGCAAAGCCAAGTTCAACTGCATCTACCAGTAATGGTGTTATTATTCAATTACTACCTATTAAAAAACAGATAAACAGATCCTGGATCAAATATTTTGGACACATTATTTATTAGAAGCAGTTCACATGTGATGACATTAATGCTGGAAGGTAAAGAGGAACAAGATGGATACAACCAGAGGAATCATGAATGAGTCATTAAGAAACCTGACCCAAACAAGACAGGATGTTCTGGAGAAACAACAGCCATATTATCACCAGACAGAACAGTGCTCAAAAATTGGCTGTGGTCTCTCTGGGCAGGTAGATGGCGCTTTCACTCTCCCTATCATTCACACAGGCTCAGGTGTCTACTGATTGGTCAATTTGGTGCTGGGAACCCTGCGCTTTCCTCCGAGCACATTGGCTCCCTAGTGACGGTGCATCAGCGGTAGTTTGAAAAGAGGTGGTGGCTGTATCACACACAGCGGAGGAGGCGTGTGCATGTCTTCACCCTCCTAGAGTCAGGGACAGCCCCCTAGTGGATGGGATGGGTTAATTGGCTATTGAGAAAAGGAGAAAATTGGCAAAAATTATTTTTAAAAAGAATAGTGCCCACTCAGTGGTGATACCTGACACATTCAATTCTCACTTCAGCAGCTCTAGAACATCCCACAAAGTTAGCAAAACTACCACCACCAGTACCTCATTATCATGCCCTTTCAGACATCAGTCACATCACGTCCTTTAAGGGGCAAATGTTATACCATTATACAGCTGATGTGAAGGATGGTGTTGTCAGAGATGTGCAGTATATTGGTCTGATTGAGTGTTTCCCACGTTCTCCTGATTTAACTCCATTGAATTTCTATCTGTGGGCTCATGTCAAAGCTCTTGTTCACTCCAAAGATACAAAATGTTGATCTTAAACTCCTGTGCTGGTATTCAGCCAGATGTTTCAGTGAAAGTTAATCAGGAATGGAAACATTCCAGTATGGTGGATAGCATATTCAACACATTCTGTAGCTCTTATGATTACATTTCTGCTGTTTTAACATGAGCATGAATTATGTTATGTTAACATGAAGCTCACCACTGTTTATCTGGTGAAATTCTCTACCAGTTTGATGTGTCACACACCTGTATAACTGAAGCTCAATCTAAAATGGCCAGCATGTTGGTGAGGTTTCCTCACAGCTTGTGTCACTGCTACACTATTTTCATGTTATATGGATGATCCCTTACTTTTGATATATACATACTGGATTGGATACATTCATAGATTTTCCTTATACTGTAATATCAGATTCCACACTTTCCTGACATCTGTCTTGACCTGACAATAGATCTAGTTCTGATGAGTTGAACAAGTCAGGTATACTGGAGTAGGAAAAACAGTGAACAATGGCTTTGGAAACCTTTCTTCAATAGCCACAGTATGGAGAATAAGACACAAGGAAGCGAGGAATGAGGCTGAGAGAAACACAAAGGGCTGGCCCAGAGGGAGGAGAAAACAGATGCTGATTCATTACAAACCAAATGGTAGCAGTTTCTTCATCATTTACTTCACAAAGGAAGAAAGCAGGGAGCTGCCAATACCGAGTAAACAGGAGCGATCTAATGTCTATACTATACACACCACAGAACAAAGACACTGAAAAGAGCTCCAGCAGGACCAACACGAAACACAGCAGATCCTCCACACTGGCGGGTTTGTTTGTGTGTGTTTGTGTCTGTCCTGCCACATACAGCGTAATCAATCAATCAATGTTTTATTGACTTTACCTCCTGTGTGCGACACACTGACCTTCAGAGCTTCAAACACTTCAAACACTGAATAGCACAAGAACAGAGGAGCGAGCAAAGAGCAGATCACTGTGTACAGCACATAACATATCAATTTAACACTATTACTATTTCATTTCTACTGATTGATTGATTGATTGATTGATTGATTGATTGATTGATTGAATGATTGACAAGCAACTGATAAGTTAACAGTTCTGGCCAAAATGCAGTTTTAAAACTAGAAAAAGTGTTTTCCTGAATTAAATGACGTTGAACAGCTAAAGTGTTCCAACTTCCAGGCTGTTGCTACATGGTCCATGTTTTGCTAAGTGGTTGCTATGGGGCTAATAAGGTAGGGTGACTAGGCGTCCTCTTTTACCCGGACATGTCCTCTTTATGAGAGTTAAAAAAACATGTCTGGGCGGAATTTCACAAACGTCCAGGATTTTGTTGTACTTGAGAAGAGTTTCGTTCACAAACTAGTCTGGCCCTCCACTTATTCCATTCGGTTCGCTTGAGTGAGATGTTGCACAATATTAAATTTGAGGAAGGCGAGCATTAGGACCCTGCTAAAATCCAAGCCGGTTTTCCTTTAGGCCGGCACAAGCTCATCGATTGACTCTGCAATTTCTTGCTAACGTGTGATTGGCCGTTGCTGCTGCCACTCCCTCAAACAGCCTCTGGACTGCAATTTGGCCGGCAGTCCGTTTTCACCTGTAAGTTGTTAACATGTTGAGCGTTTGCTCTGCCTGTGTCTCATCAGCTTATGATATTTTAATATCAGAGGTTTCATATTACAATTCATTAACATTTACATATGAGTGTGTGTCTGTGTGTGTGTCTACCAATCTGTGATAAGCCACCCATTTACATGTCTCCAAGTTTAACTATTGTCAGAATAATTCAGAATTTCTGCTTACTTTTACTCAAAAATGAGGTATAATTATGTGCAAATGAGGTCTATTGACCATAAAGTCCAAACATAAGTATAACATTGGTGATAATGAGCTGGAGTGAAGTTGACTGAAAAGGATTGGGTGATAATTTTATGCTACATGCTTTTAACAGTTTATTATTTTTTAATAATATGTAATAATGTATTATTATTGTATTAATTATTAATGTTATTTTTTTATTATTCATTAATAACATTTAATAGTTATTATTAGTATATTATTAATAGTAACTAGTATTAATTAATAAAATTTAAATAATAATTTGTCAATATTTATTAATAATTAATAATAATAAAAATTTCTGTTCAAGCACCAAAAAAAAAAGTTTTTGAACATGTAATACATTACACGGCACCAAACCCCCCCACACACACACACACCCACACACACACACTGCTGAGGTGTCCTCTTTTTCATAATTTCTGATCTGGTCACACATTGAGGGGTTGCTATGATGTTGTTAAGTGGTTTCTATTGTGTTGCTAAGTGACTGTTGGTTGTTAATGTGTTGCTAATTTGATACAAGGTAGTTACTATGATGTTGCTAATTGGTTGCTATGCTGTTGCTACCTGACTGTTGACTGGTTGCTAAAGTGTTGCTAAGTTGATGATAGACAGGTGCTACAGTGCGAGGAGGTGATTGCTATGGTATTTGAGGCAGTTCCCATGATTTTGCTTAATGGTTGCTAGGTTGTTGCTATGGTGTCTCAGGTGTTGTTGAGTGGTTGCTGTGGTAGCCTATGTGGTTGTTTAGGTGATAGAGTATTTGTATCATTGTTACATTTGAAGGGTGCCAAAACTTTTGCACACCTTTCATTCCTATGGGAAACAAATGTGCAAAAATCTGTTGCTGCATACAAGCACACATCAATTAGACAATCATAACTGCTTCCAATCTCCAAACATAAGAAATTAACGGTGCCCACTGGTGAGTCTAAAGATGTGATTCAGCACACACTAACAAAAAAGAAAGCTATCTTTTATTCCATATATCTGAATAAGAAGTGACCTTTTAAATTAGCCAATAAAGCAAAAATGCCTGCCGGCCTGCCACATTCTGCAAACCTTACTCTGGCAGCTCCTAATCTGCCTGCATACAGATCACTCTGTAAGCAGACAGCAGGATTGACTAATGGCCATCTTTACACAGTCAGGCCCTAACAATGCTACCATGTCACACGATGGCTAACCTGTCGTGTCTGGTACGAGGCGAAGGATGACGGATTGGGCAATCGAGACTCGCAGCCAAATGGAACGACAGAAGGCAACACGCACCACTAATGGAAATCTCACACATGTAGAAGAGTGAGAAGCTGGGCGGAGAACAGCATTATTCATTATTGTTACAGTGTAGAACAAGTCACAACTAACTGTCCAACATTCAACTTTGTGTTTCTAAGGCCTAGACAATAAACACTCTCTGTTTAACCACGTACCCCTACAGTCCAGACTACTCTATACTAATAAATTAGATGCATTCAAAACAGCCCTGAACTAATATACTGCAAACTCAAATCAACAGCTCATTTTACACAGATTTTTACCAACCTGACTGAATTTATTCATACTGGTAAATTCTTAAAGGCAGAATTCATACTAATGGAATTCATACTGATGGAATTCATACTGATAGAACTATAACTGGCAGAATTCATATTGACCAAATTCACATTTATGAAGTTCATACTGACTGAATTAACTTTTGTGGAATTCATACTGACAGAATTAACAGTGACAGAATTCATACCGAATCATTTCACATTTATGGAATTCATACTGACAGAATTACTACTGAAGGAATTCAAACTGACAGAATTACTACTGAAGGAATTCAAACTGACAGAATTCAAAATGACAAAATTCATACTGAGTATTTGACAGTGGTGTTGACTAGGGCTGCCATGACTAGTTGACTAGTCACGATTATGTCGACTATTAAAATTGTCGATGACTAATTTAATAGTCGATGCGTCATTTGTTATTTTTTTACTTTCTTTTTCTCTCCAAACTGCTGCGTTTTTCTCACCTTTTACTGCTGGGTCTTCCTTTCTGTCCTTGACGCAAATGCGCAGTAGTGATAACTGGGGTAGGCCGTGGATGACGTCACAGGACGTTATACAGACAGGCTCATCATGGCTAGCCGCAACGGAGCTCATAAGAGTGGGATCATTTTAAGAAAATGAAAGAGAAACGTGTGCAATGCAGTATCTGCAAGTCAGAATGTGCCTTCCACGGCAGCACAACTGCGATGCACGAGCACCTGAAAATGAAGCCTGTTGTGGCTGATTGTGACAATAATGAAGAGGGACTGTCATCTCTGTAAGCTAAATTGCTAGTTAGCTGCTAAACAGAGCGTAAACAGAGAGTTAACTTGCTGCTTACTCATATTGATAGCTGTAAAAGTTAACATTAGTGATGACGATTTGATTCATTAGCCTTAGCACGCATTCATGTGTTTTCTGTAACGTTATAACAGTCATGTGTTTGAATAGGAATGCTAATGTTTTCTAACGTTACGTTTCAGTGCTACGTTTACACTTTATGCTTTATGTTAAATAATTGTTTGTTGCAACAAGCTGCATATTTCATTAAAGGTTTAATGAACTATGATCTTAATTGTTTTTATTTTTAGTTAGCATATATTGCTGTAATCTAATGACAGTTACATAATAGCAGCTGCATTCTAGTACGATAAGCTGAATGTGTTATTTTCAATTAACATATGATCCGATTAGTCAACTAATCGTAAAAATAATTGGTGATTAGTCGACTATAAAAATAATCGTTTGTGGCAGCCCTAGTGTTGACTGTGTACCTATTGTCTAAGCATTGTTTTAGATCAGGTGTGGTGATGCTGATTTGAAGACAATCGTTTCCCTCATCTTTCTTTCGGTAAAGGTCAGAGTGTTGGAGTGGACAAGCCTCTTCACTCACAACAGAAAGGTCAGCTTCAAAGCTCCACTTACTTCAAAGAATCAAACATGCAGAGTTTCCACCTCTGTTCAGACAGAGGGGGTCCAGTGGCACGGGTTTTGTTAAGCATACATATGTGTGTACACACACACACACACACACACACACAGTATGTGCATTTTAATATGTAGATATTTGTGTTTTATGTTTTACAATGTAACTGGAAAGCACATTGTGATTCATATCTGTGAAAAGTGCTATATAGGAGGTATGGTTTTCCTCGCCACCACATCATTCTGTTCCTCGAACCAAGCATAGAAGTCTGGAAGGGAAGCATCACTCTCACAGGCAGGTGGAGTAGTCCTGTACTGGGTGATGGCAATGCTCCCAACACCGTGGAGTGACGTCTGATGCATGTGAATTCAGCAACAAATTCTGGCAACCACATCCAGTGCTTTAGTGGTAAAGTACTGTATTTTACAGTGCACTGAAATAGCTAAAATGCACACCAACAGCCAATAACATACAACTTTTTTGTTTACAATATAACAATCAATATTACAATCTAACTAACAGTCTGTAGATGACCACGCAGAACCTTAGACAGCTGAGTCAGTGGGAAAGCCAGCATGAGTCACTCTCTGTATAACTATATCAGTAATACAGGATCATCTGTTTCACTTAAACACACATCACCAACTTCACTTTGCAGAGAATTGATTATAAATAAAGAAAAAAGCCCTAATTCACAGTTCCGGACAACCTCTTCTTACACTTCTATTCATTATAATGTCCAGGGAAGACTTTCTACTAGATTTTGGAGCACTGATGTGAGATGTGAATGCATGAATTGCATGAGTGCATGAAAGATGATCACCACCACCAACTCATACCCAACTTCACCAAATCATTCCAAAAGTACTGGATGGAGCAGAGAACAGTTTGCAACAAAATGCTTTAGCCCACACCTGCAATTAGACATGGTGCCCAGAGTCCTGTTGAATTGGCTGTACTTCTGTACAGGGACTAGACATGCTGTGTGTGTGCATTTGTGCATGAGTGTCAGCTGAATGCACTCATTAGAAGGGGTGTTCACAAACATTTGGACTGATTGTGTATCTAACTCACAAGTCATTCCTCTTTGGTCATGTGATGCACGGTTTGGCATACTGCAGCAAAATCACAGTAAGTTTATTACATGTGTTACATAAACTAGTAGTGCTCACTACTCTCTCTCTCTCTCTCTCTGTGCGTGTGTGTGTGTGTGTGGACGGCCACCCATGGATCTTTCCGGACTGGAAACCAGAGGTGTGTTTTATTTAGCCTTATCCTCACCATAGAGATAACACAGCTCTTTTTATCCATGTCTAGGTGTGTGTGTGTGTGTGTGTGTGTGTGTGTGTGTGTGTGTGTGTGTGTGTGTGTGTGTGAGAGAGAGAGAGGTCACTATTAGGTGGCCTGATCAACATGCAGACAGAGTTTACCCAGCATGCCTCACTTCACTATGGGCAGCACCTCATATGGCCAGATGGAGGCTGATAGAGCAACTCAATAAACTTCACACACTATCAGAGACCACACACACACACACTGCAGTGAGGACAGGTCAAGCAAGGAGAAAGCTCTGAAGTTCTGGTCAGGTGTATATTTTCTGGGTTACAATGTGGTACAACGAGAGGTCAGTTTGTACCCAAATGAGTGCCAACCAGAGATACACTTTGGGCACATAAAGAGGCTGACTGGCATGGCATTCCAAATTCATTCCATTAAATGACACACATACAGCTTGTGTAAAGTAGAAAAGCATCAACCAATAGAATAGGATGTTCTGGAGTAGTCATACATGACCCTGAGGTCACCATATCCATCAACTGGAGGAGTATAATGTCCCCTAGCAGTATGCACTCTGGAGTGATGGAGCTCTATCCAGTACCTTCAAGTTAGAGCAGAGTTTGTGATCCAGAACTTTGGGGGCAATGCAAATTCTCTGCAGGGGGCCAAGGGTTTCAGTTCATCTCACGGATCTCTATTTTTTGAGGCTGAATTAATGGTTAGTCTCATTAACATTTCTCAGATTTCTCTGAGGAAGAAGGTGGGCCTTCCACCTTCTCCAACCTTGGTTAGGACCAGGGTATACAACTCAGATGAAGATTTAACTCCAGCCATGGGCTCAAGGTTTGATGCCATGAGCTGAAAGAGCAAGCCTGAAGTGCCCTTGATCAGGCACCTTATCTGAAACAGTCTCACAAAATGACAGACAAATAATAGGATTTAATAAAGAGGTCACCCAATACCGTAAACAGTAAATTGGCTAAACATGGGATATCAATCAGAAAGCAAGACTTCAGGACAAGACAACTGGATAGCTAATCTAAGAGGTGACAAGACTAACAGGGAACAAAGACAAGGTCTAACAAGGCTAACAGGGAACAAGAATAAGAAGAGGACAAGGCTAAAGACTACAAAGGCTAACAAGGGTAACAAAGCTAGACAGGGCTAATTAGGGATACACCGAAACAAATTAAGGATAAAAAAAAGGAAAAAAGGGCTAACAAGGCTATCAGGGGACAAAGCTAAAGGCTAACAAGTGTAACAAAGGCTAACAAAGCTAGGCAGGGCTAAACAGGGATACCTAGAAACAAGTTAAACAAAGCTAAACAAGGAAAAGGGGCTAACAAGGCTAACAGGGGACAAAGCTAAAGGCTAACATATGTAACAAAGGTAACAAGCCTAACAAAACTAGACAGGTCTAAACAGGGATAACTAGATGCAAGTTTAACAAAGCTACACAAGGAACAAGGGCTAATGAAAGCAAAACAAGAAGGTGGGCTGGCAATTTCGTAGAGGAACAACACCAAGCAACGACAGCCTGCCTGAGTAAAGCTTATATTCACATAACTAATCACAAGCCAACAAAGAACAGCCAGGTAGAGAGTAAGGTGAGAAGCCAGATCCTTGCGGGGATTCTGGGTAATGGAGTTCAGGAAACCCTGGTCATGTGACACAGCTAAGGAAGTTGGGAGTTTAGTAGTGTGTGGACAGATGAGACAGGGTTAGGATGCTATCTTTCTTTTGATGCCAAAGTCACTTTGAATGCTACCCGGGTGCCATGGGCAGGGCTGCCCGAGTGAGCACACTGCCCCCTAGTGGGTAAGTGTGCAATGAGTCACTTTGACATCAGTACCTGACCTCATGAATGCCCTCGTGGCTAAATATAATCAAATCACAGCAAATGGTGTAAAGCCTTTGCAGAAGAGGCCATTGTTACTGCAGTAAAGGCCATTTGAGAATAAACGCTGGACCAGCTTTGAGATACTGTACAGAATAAAATGTGCAGTAGAGCTGCTACAATCTCCTCAGTCTATGTATACAGCACCAAATCTGTGTGTGTGTGTGTGTGTGTGTGTGTGTAGAGTGGGAGGTGGTCTCTGAGTGACTGCTCACACTGCAGAGGAGGATCAACTGCTGCAGTGCTGCGTGGGTAAGAAAGAGAGAGAGAAAGAGAGAGATATGCCTGTTTATGTGCTTATACATAAAGGATATCCGGTCTGTGTATGTCTGCACACCTCTGGTGAAGAGAATTCTGCACAAAATTATATAAAGCGGGAAGAGACACCATAAGGACAAAAGTACAGGGACACTATTTATATTCTCTCTTCATGGGTACTGACAGCTTTTGTTGTCTCTACTGCCCAGAGAGGGCTTTCTACTGATTTTAGAGCACTGCTGTGAGGATCTGATTGAATGCAGCCACGAGAGCATCAGAATGTTGGATGATCACCTCCACCACCTCATCCCCAATTCCATCACCTCATGCCAAACGTACTGGATGGAGCAGAGAACTCAGTGCTGTGCCATCTAGCCCATGCTTGGCATTAGACATGGTGCCAACAGGTTCATGTTTAGTTCCATTCTATTGGCAGAAGTTCTCTACAGGGACTAGACAAGCCGTGCATTTGTACATCTGTGCAACTTAACTGTTCACTGCAATACTGAACACACACAGACACGGATTTATCCATCTTTATCTCCATCCTTCAGATCACATACTGTACGCAGAGTGAATCCTCAGAGAGAGAGAGAGAGAGAGAGAGAGATCCGCAAAGGATCGAGAAGGATAGAGATACAGTACACCACTAGTACCAGTGAGCGAGAGACACAGACACAGAGTGAGAGAGAGAGATAGAGACAGAGGCAGCAATTGTGCTCTTACAACAGTGATAGATCAAAGTGGCACTGCAGAACGCTGAGGCTGCTCTTATACACATACTCTCTCTCTCTCTCTCTCTTAATTATGAAGTAAATCAGGCAAGCACTGCAGTGAAGCCACAGTGACTTCATTAAGAGAACGCAGGCCGTGACACTGAGCCCTACAGCACGCTCTCACTGACCCGTCCACTATTACACTTCACTGTATACAGTCTATACCATATGGTTGTAGAGTGAGATAATGGCTGTATTTGCTGTGGTTATATTAAATAAGTGATATTATACACTATTGTGTGTATTCGTTGTTCATCGCTGTACTGAATTTTAGTATTAAGTATGCACCCTCTCCTTGTATGGGGGTGTTTCCTCCGGAGTCTCCAGTTTCCTCCCATTGGACACATTGTACTGGATTTCTTACAGTAAAATTCTGTTGTTTTTTTTGCTGTAAATACCGTTTTTACAGTGTATATCTCTTATTTACAGTGATGTATATAAAATGTACAGTTTCCAAGAAAATGGATGGATGGATGGATGGATGGATGGATGGATGAATCGTATACACCAATATGGAAATTTTTTGCTAATGCTGATATCAAGTATTTTTCATGCAATTCTTTAACTTATTCTTTGGACGAAACCTACCTGGATTACAGTTGAAACTGGAAAAGTAAATTTCCTCAAGGAAACTTGCTGTGGTATTCCATGTATTTTTTTGAGGGGGGTGTCAGCTGGTCATTGGTGTTGCTATGGTTCCAGGTGGTTGCAATGTTCCTGCTTGGTGGTTGCTATGGTTCCATGTGGTTTTTTTTTTGTGGTATTAGCTGATCGCTATGATGTTGCTTTGGTATCCCAGGTGATTACTATGGTGTCATTTGATGGTTGCTATGGTTCCAGGTGGTTGCTATGATGTCACTAGGTGGTTGCTATGGTGTTTTTTGGTGTAAAACATTGAAGAAGGGTGCCAAACTTCCCAGGAGTGGACAACCCAGCTAATCAACCCCAAGAGAAATAATGAGAAACTGCAGAGCTACATCTCAGACTCTACAGGCCTCAGTCAGCTGTTACATGTTCAAGTTCAGGACAGTGCCATTAGAAACAGACAGTGTCAGCCCTGGTGTCTTGTTTGGAAGAGTTGTCAGCCCCTTCTTTCTAAGAAGAACTGAACAAACCACAAGAGTTCTGCAAGACAAACCCAAATAGAGATGTTTGGCCATAATGCACAGCATCATTATCCATTTTGGCTAAACACAGTAGGTGTTAAATAAATAACAAACCTTTTCTATGTTACTGTCTATATGAGGTTGTTTTGAAGACATGCGAAGGACCAGATGATGCATAAAACCATCAAATTCAAACTTCACATGACTTATCAACCAGTTAAGCTGTTTTAGGGTTATACTTTGACAGCTGAATGAAATAAAACAAAGTATTTGAAATTATTTATTTGTCAATTAATCAACACCATGATCATGTAGTATGCATGTTTGTAGCTGGTTGGCATTGACCACTTTAGTCCAGTACTAATGTGCTTTAATGTAGATGTGCTTTGGTATACACTCTCATTTAACCATTTCTATTAATAAACTCTCCACACTGCGGGCTGGGCTGGGATTGTGTCTTGCTGTGTTTATGATACATGTTGCATCACAGAGATGCTGAGTGACAGTCTTCATTTACTGGTATACTCATAATAACGGTGAGCTGAGCTCAAGTGAATAAAAATGAAAGAAATGCTGAAGAGTCTGGTCTAATGCTGCTGTGTCGAAGATGCTACTCTCTGCTGATGTCCGAAAAAACGTGTGTGCACTCCTGTCCTCCACTTGTTTATGTAACGGGAGGATCTCATCCAACTTTAATGAGGAGGGGAGCACTGCATCAGACAGCAGAGAGAAGCGAGAGGGGTTTCTCTCTTACCTCTGTCTCCACCTTTCCCCGCTCTAGCGTAGGACGGTTTGACACGTCGTTGTAGGAGTTTCGCCATTTTTGATGCAACATTTCTGCCAAATCACAGCCTTGTAGACATCCTTCTGTGTCACACAGGCCTGAAACTATGCTTTATTCACTCTACATTGTGCTATTCTTGGCTATTTTTTAGCCACTGTTTGGTGCATTATTTTGAGCTACGTCTAGAACTAGGCCTTATTGGAGACACAATTTGGACAAAAGTATTAAGATGCCTGCTCATTCATTGTTAGTTGATCCTGCTTCCTGTTTTGTGTATATTGTGTTATATTTTTGGGGCTACATCCAAAATGATGCCCTATATACTATATAGTGCACGATTTCAGGATAAGTCCCAAAATACTGTACAGAGCAATATTCTAAGCTATGTTCTAATCCAAGTCCTATTATACAGTGTGCTATTTAAAATATTCACTATATGATGCTAGAACAAGCTTTATTCTCTACAGTCCAGATTATTAACTTTAACCAGATTAACTGTATCTTACATTTGTACTAAGACTGCACCCGATTCACTAGATTTTGGGCTACATCCAAAATGAAGCCCTATTTACTATATAGTGCACTATTTTGGAATATGCGCAAAATCGTGCTCTGTTCACTATGTTGTGCATCATTGTGGACTGTGTCTAACCTGACACATCTGAGCTATGTCCAAAACTATGGCCTACTTATTATATAGTGCACTATTTAGAGCTGTGTTCAACACTATGGCCTATTTACTACATAGTGCACTGTGTTCACTATTTGGTGCATGTCTAGTCACTACTCAGTGTACTGTGTACCTTGTATCTACACTCATTGTCCATTTTATTAGCACTGATCATACAGGCACACTATGTAGCAGTGACACTGATGTGGTGGTGGTGGTGTGTTAGTGCGTGAGCTGCAGAAGATGTGTCCACTCACTGTACACTCTGTTAGACACACCTACTTTGTTGGTCCTCCTTGTAGATGTAAAGTCAGAGACCGTAACTCAGCACAGTTTGTGGTGGTCGTCTAGTCCTAACACTGTTGGCTGGATAGTAGTGTCACTGAGACTAATACACCACCACCACATCAGTGTAACTGAGAATGATCTACAAGCTCTGTGAGGGTCCTGACCAAAAAACAACAAAGTCTACAGAGAAACAGATGGACTACTGTCTGCACAAAGTGCATCTATATGGTCAATGGAGCTAAAATGGACAATGAGTGCAGATTCAAGGTATGTGTAACTAATGAATTAACGAGTCTTCTAACCTATAATAGTATTCTATAGAGATTTTTTGATTAGGAGACAGTTTCTTTTATGACTGGAAGGAAGTTCATCAATGTAGAGACACCAAATCTGATGTTACATAACACAAGCCACTAGCAATGAGGAACAACGTCACTAGATTTGCCATGACTACCCACATTTCTGACAAAGCAGCAGCATTTCACTGGCTAGAGGAGCTGATACACACACTCTGTCACTCACTCACACACACACACACACACACACACACACACACAGAATCCCTCACTTGTAAGCACATGACTCGCTAATAATGTCCTCAGATGTCCTGATCCAATATCTGCACCTATCAAATCCTACTGTAATAGACTTCCTTTGGTTAGAATAGGATTAACTGTATTCATTGTTATGGTTGTTAGACTGTATTCAGACTACTGATGTATGTGCTCATATCAGACCATTATGACCAGATCACATGACCAAGTTTGATGCATGCATAAATAAGTGAGCACACCAGTCAGTTGTAGCAAAACCATCATCATGGGCAAAGAATGTGATCTAACTGTGAAGCATGGTGGAGGCGGCATCTTAGAAACTGCTAACTTTGTAGAGGCGCTGTAGTGTAGGTGTACTGAGAATGGACTTCTGGTACATTGAGTGTCTCCCAGCGGTGCCCCACAAGCCACTGATTCTATAGGGGACCAATGCCTCCAGCTAATGGGAAGTGCCACAGAGGAGCATTTAGCCTCAGTAATGAAAAGGAAAGTGTCAGCAATGACCACTGATCCCAGAGGGGTTAACTACTATTAGGTAGGTGGTCAATGTTCTGATAAGACTGTGCAGAATCAACATAAATGGCATTAAACTGTAAATAATGTCTGTAGGGTGGAACTATTCTAAATTAAAACATGAAACCATTTGTAATATCTACAAAGTTGATGCTTTACAAAGCAGAGTGTCTTTCAAGATGACAAACAGTCCCATCATTTTTATCCAGGCAAAAAAAAAAAAAAAAAAAAAAACAGGAAGAAATGCAGCAAGTTCACGGATGTCACTCATAAGTGTTCAGCACCAGACTGGAGGATGCTTTTAAGAGAAAACAGACATTTTCTCAAAACAGCAGAAGTGTGTATGAATCAAGACTTCACTATTTACATACTACACCCCGTTCCATATATAGTGCACTATTGTGCAATGGTGTCTAAAAGCATAATGGGGACATTTCCAGTTCACTGGTCAATATGTAATATATTTTAAAATATCAAAAGTTTTAAATTGGAAATTAATAAGAGCAGAGCCATGGCAATGATATGATGCTGTTCACACACTTGGAGAAGATAGTAATAAACTATTAGAGGGTCAACTAAACAATTCTACTACACTTATTGTTCAAGTCCTTCCTATAGAATAATCCAGAGGTCCCTTTTCCGCTTCAAAATGTATAGCTGGGAATATAGTCCTGAAGGTGTCCAGAAGTGACCACATTATTCCAGTCCAAAGCAAATGCCAGCATCCATGTTGCTTTTGTTTACATTTGTACTGTCTTTAATTATTGCCTGTTTATTTAAAATTTATTTATGTATTTATTCATATACGCTTTGCTATTTCATTTAGTTTGTTTATTTATCCTATGTACATTTAATTTAAAGCAACAACTAAAGATGGGAAGGTCAACAAGAGACAATATGAGGATGGGTGTACATTTCCAACGATTACTTCCAAAATCTTCTTGTACTGGGGTTATTCAAGTAAACCCACACTGTTTGTGATGATGTTGTAGATTCACTTGAGATTACAGCAGTATTCTCTAAAAACTAGGCGAGCAGGTAGTAGAGGGAGATATTGGATGGGAGCAAACAGCTCCCTCTGTTGGCCAAAAAAAAAATACAATGCAAGAGTCCTGCCTGTCTGCTGTGCTGTTGGTCTTACTTAGGACTCTCTGGTGTGATTATAATTCGCAGATAAAAAACAGAAACATTATCGAGGAACGCTGCATCCAAGGACAGCCCACAAGAAATGGGCACTGTCCTCAGAAAATGAGGATGTGTGACCTGCAATATGTTTAAAATATATGTCAGTTTATCTCTTTTAATTAAATTCTGAACACAATTTTTTTTTTATTACATTTAACAAAAAGCTAACAGTCTAGAGACTAGAAAAATAACAAACAATAATAATAATAATAATAAATTACAGTAAAATACAATAATAACAGTATATTAAAAAAATATATGCTGGTAACCAGGGATGGGGGACTCGAGTCTCATGACTTGACTCGAGTCGCAATTTTGAGGACTCAAGACTTGCTTGACTAACGCTGGTGAAAGGCTCGACTTGACTTTGACTTGATCTTCATGACTTAAGACTTGACTTAGACTTGAGACAGATGACTCGAAAAGACTTGATTTTTTATTTAATATTTGCAATTTAAAAACAAAATTAGATTATGTTAGTTTATTTTGAAGCATGATCGGCTTACTTTACAGTGCATGCAGCACGCAGAATGCTAAACAGCAGCAATAAGAGCCGTGGTAGCACATGGAGCGAGGAGGACACCAAATGTTTAATATAATTTTGCTCTGATGAACATGTGAACAGTCAGCTTAAAAATGCACAAAAATACTGAAACGTGCATCTTATTTTCTGAGATAATGAGAGAGAAAGGATATAACAGGATGACTAAATTAAACTAAATACTGCGGCAGCGGAATATAAAAGTATTTAAACACATCAGATGCTCGTCTGTCTACAAACCAATCAGTGTCAAGTGTAGGAAGTGATGACGACAGTATATGGGTGTGTCATAATAAAAGTCCTTGGAGGAATGCTCGCAAAAATGCAGTGTGAAAACAAACCTAACCGGACCAAAAATATACAAAATAACAAACACACAAAATGTATAAAAAATAAATAAATAAAATAAATAAAAATAAAAAAACACCTGTGGCCACATGGTATTGTTGTTATTTTGTTCTGTTCATATCTACCCTGTCTAGCACCTTGACATCTAACATATGTAAAGATGATTGCTTAAATTTGAAAGTTATGCTAAAGTTAAATATTTCTTTAATGTTGTGGCAGATATGTTTGCTAGTGTGGATATGAACTGGACAAAATAGCATGAATAGTATGTGGCATACTAAAACATTATGTGAATGTTTTCATGGTTTGATGTAATGTTTTGTAATGTTTGTAATATTAACATTTCAGACATTGTTTTTATAGGTAACAGGTTTACATTTCAGGCAATATGTTTTTATTTATTTTTATATACTTATTTTTATTTTATCTACTATTCAGTTGATGATGTAATATTTTTCTGTGCTCAGAAATGTTCATTAAGAAGCACCTTTGAGAGATGCATTAATATGTTATGGAGAAATGACGTGACCCTCTTGATAGGAGAAGTAAGCCATTAAGTAAGTTATGTAATTGTATGTGTGAGGTATATTTGATGTTTAATAGGTTTAGTTTATGTTGAAATAAAACTCAGTTTGTATACGACCGTCTGTATTGATTTAAATGTGTAAACTGGGGCAGATCAGACCATATTTGTATGACTTGACTTGTGACTTGCTTGACTTATAGCAGGGACTTGACTTGACTTGCTTGGTTCTCACCACAGTGACTTGAGACTTGCTTGTGACTTGCACATGAGGGACTTACTCCCACCTCTGCTGGCAACTCTAAAAAATGAATATTGCTCTAGAAATTGAAGCACTACACGCTGGCATTACAGCCCATGGTTGGTATGGACAGATGAAAGGTCAGGCGTGAGGTGATGACAACAATGACAAAAAGATAATCTGGCTTTAAGGACCTTTGGCATGTACTCGCAGCCAGCCAGCTACCCCCTCATTATAATGCACATCACACACCTGCACTCCACAGACCTGCTACACACACCTACATTAAAGATACATCAATTAACACTGTCACACAGTATTAGAGCCCAGACGCACAACGTTTTCATCAAGATACACATCCGCAGTGAAACATTCATCATCAGAGTCAAGCACATGCTTTTTAATGAGTGTCATCACCTGGTAGCAATAAAAAATACATATTATTAATTAGTACTCAAATCAGCTGTTTCATTGTTAGGTCTTATTCATCTTCTAGGTGGGAGTGTGTACTGCAGACTATTTTAAAGGGCAAGAGGAGGACTATATTCAACAAAAAGCATCTGTTTATGCACTACATGGACAACAGTATTAAGACACCTGGTCATTCATTGTTCAAGGTTATTAAAAAAGAGTTTATTTTATTTTTCTTTAGTAACTGTCTAATGTCCAGGGAAGGATGTCTACTAGAAAACACTGAAAGAATCAGAGGAATTGTTAAGAAGTTCAAAGATCCAAACAGAAGACAGCGAGTTCTGGAAAAACAGAATCAATTAATAATAATAATTAATGAAATATTTAATCAGATGATTATATACTAATCAGGACAGCCCTTCACCCAGATTCAGGTGATTCTTTCAGACTCCTGGTGACCATACGGATGGTGTTTCTGTACACCATCCTGTCTTCTATTTGTGTCTTCAGGCTTCTTAATGATTCCTTTGATTGTACCCATCCATCTTGTTGTCGTTCCAGCATAACTGTCTTCTCAAGTGAAGTGCTTCTGTCCAAAATCAGAGATCTGCAGTTTGGTTATCTGGGCTGAAAACTGAGCTTTGATTTGGGAATTTCGGTCCCAGGCTCCACCTTTAGGTCCAGTCTAATGCCTCTAAAAGCTGCCTCACACAGTGTTATTACAACTAGCCCATTACGAACACTGCCTGATGGCTCTGAGATTGTTTTATTAGTGTTTAGATACAATTTTGGCCTAAAGTGTCATTTTCAAAGTGAGGCAAAACAGTCCATGAAGAAAACATATTTATATCACATTTACCATAACTAGTGCATCTCACAAACTTTTAATATTAAGGAAAAGTTTGTTTTTGATAATAATTTGATTAAAAAAATTAAATCATATGACTTACAGCTCATGAAAATGCTCAGAATGAACTAAGAGTTTTGAGAATATTTCTGTACAAACAGTACAGATGCCAAGTATCTGTAAGAGGTACAACTGGAGAGACTCAGAATCTAAGGTGTCTGAAGTCCAGTGTGCAGTTTCTGCAGTCTGTGATGGTTTGAGGTGCTGGTGTTGGTCCACAAAGTCCAAAGTCAACACAGCTCAGATTTTAGAGCACTTCATGCTTCCATTTGCTGGCAAGCTTTATGGAGATGCCCAGCAGCTGCTCACAGTACCAACACCACTACTGACCATCATATTATGACACATTAACATTACATATAAAACTCACGTGTAGTGTTGTAAAAGAGAATAAAATCACTAGACATCACATCACCACCACCACCACACAAAAGAAGTCAGGAGGTTTCTCTACAATCCACCCTTTCACATCAAACCACCCCAAATGACTTCAACAAGTGATAGAGAGATTTTGAATATGTGGTGGAACTGTCCCTTAAACGTCTTAGCAAGTGCATCTGTGTGTAGATCCAACATTACATCATTTCTCCCAGTGCATGTTGCTGCTGCTGCTGCTGTCTGCGCCAGAGCTCAATATCCTGGACTGATGCAATGCAACACACACACACACACGCACACGCACACACTGCAGTTCTTAACATCTTCACCTCATAACTGAAATAAACCTCGGCAAACTCAGGAAAGCCGAGTGTGATTAAGCACCACCACCCACGCTCAACAGTTCATCCAGCGTCATGTAATGCAGCTCACGTCCAGACCAGTGTGTGTATGTGTGTGTCTCCCACACAAACTTCCCCCTGCAACTGCACATTTCAGCACTTTCCCTCCTGAACACACCTAATTCTGCTCATCAGCACACTCACACACACACACACACACACACACACACACACATCTTAAAGCACAGCTAATATTAGTGAACTATAATATACACCATCATACACTCACTGGCCATATAGGTGCAGAGTGGTGGTGACAGCTGTGGTGGTGGTGTGTTAGTGTGTGCCAGAGTGGATCAGACACAGCACCTCAGGGTCATTGCTGGAGTGAAAATAGTGCACCCAACAGCATCCACCACCACTTCAGGGTCACTACAGTCTGTAATTGCAGATCTAGCGAGTGCACCTATATGGTCCTCAAATGGAACAAAAGGAAAACCTGTCTGTCCATAACAGTAACGGGACAGGAGGGGCCCTCGTTTCAGTGTAAGGGAATGTAAAGAGATTTAATTCACATTTGGTTACAGTCATACAGGACTAATGCGCTCTGGAAACTAAAAATCCCAGCTGGACAGCAAGATGTGGATCACGCAGTGTGCTGACTTTACAGTATCCGGTCCAGGAGGAGCAACCTCGAGCTGCCCAACACACCTTGACATTCTCTTGCTCACTGCCAGGAAACAACTAAACTGTGCTGGACATGTGAAGACACCTAGTGTGCAAATGTAAGCAGGAGTAGTGAGTGAGGTTACACCTCAAAACACATCAGATCACCGGCCATCAGCTGCTCAGGGCATACCAGTAGTGGACTCATTACAGAGGCTGCTGTGCACAGTCAGCTGTGCTGAATGATTTAGGCCAGGAATTCCCAGTACTGCACCAGGAGTGTGCCTCAGCCTCAAGCTCAGCCTCTACCTCAGCTTCCGCCTCAGCCTCTACCTGAGTCTCAGCCTCTTACCTCTGTCTCAGCATCATCCTCTATCTCAGCATTAGTCTCAGCATCATCATCTATCTCAGCATCAGCCTCTATCTCAGCCTGTGCCTCTATTTCAGCCTCTGCCTCAGACTCTATCTCAGCATCAGTCTCAGCCGAGACCAGAGGCAGTGGAGGTGGACTGTAAGTGCAGGAGCTGCAGCTGAAACAATGTGCAACAGAAACGCCACAAAACACGACCCCCCGCGAAGCAGACACGTTGCACACGAGCGCACGCGCACAGAATCTCAAGCCGTGTCTAGACGCGCACGCGGACGCGCGGTCAGTACTCACGGTGCGTAAGAACTGGATCTCATCCTCTCCTTCACCGCCTTCCGCCATGGTGGAGCCGCACAACTGCAGCACTCATACACACTTAGAGAGAGAGAGAGAGAGAGAGAGAGAGAGAGAGAATGAGAGAGAGGGAGAGAGAGAATGAGAGAGAGAGAGAGAGAGAGAGGAGATGAGAGAGAGAGAGAGGATGAGAGAGAGAGAGAGAGAGAGAAGAGAG
>BRDA01027387.1:0-10117 GCA_036984385.1 Crenuchus spilurus | reverse complement strand
ATCAACACTTCCTCCTGTACTGTGCACTGATACATTATACACACTCACGCCATCAACACTTCCTCCTGTACTGTGCACTGATACATTATACACAGATCTCTGCAGAATTCCAAGGTGAAATAACTCAGGTCCTATGCTGTGTCCACGAGAATAACTGAAGGTATTAATGTCTTACTGCAGCGGGAGCCTCCACTCCGACAGCCGTCTACTTGTGCTGTAATCGTTCTTGTCACACAGACTGAGGTATTTAATCCACATTTCATCACCAGATCTTCATTCGTTTTAAACTTATTCACAGTCATTTGGGCACAGAAGCAAACGGGACACCCTGTACCTGACTTTCCTCATGGGATTAATAAAATGATCTATCTCTATCTACCTTCCATTATTTGGACAACAGGGCTAGTCAGGCACACTTGCCCAGCCAAACCCTCTACCTGCTATCAGCTCATACACAGTGTTTCAGTATTGTATTAGAAAGTGTTACCAATGCACCTGTATATGAATATTTTCAGCGACCAGGAAAGTCCTAATGCATAACCCTCCTGTCAGAAAGGAGGTGAAGTGCAGTTTGAGGCTGAAGATAAAGCGGAGGTGGCAGATGAGAGCAGGGAGGGTGTGATAAAAATCCCCCGTCACACCAACAGATCAAACGGCAACCTGAGAAAGTGTAGACGCTGCCAGCTTGAAGTAAATAAAAGTAGGTGAACTGATAAGCCGATTGATTTGGCAGATACACAGTGACCAGAAGATGCCCTTGACTGATGAGCTACGATAACAAGTGTATTGGATTTTCAGCCGAGCTTCACGGTGGAAAAATAAAACACTGACACACTCAAAGTCACTGTGGAGGAGAACAAGAGGCAACAACACTTTCAGATACGTGGGAGGAGAACTGTGCAGAACGTCGAATGCTAACAATGTACGCAAAGATTTATTCAATTTCATCTCTGTGGGGTTTTTTCTTTCTTTTTTTCTAGATTGGAACTTTCTTTGGAGATAATTTGTGCGCTCTGAGCCGTAGGTCAGAAATACACTTCAATTAGAGCTCATTATCTTTACAGTGGTGTTATCTCTTCTAATACAGCGCCACATGTCCTCATTCTACATGTGGTACATTCAGTACTTTGAGCTGAGCTTAAATTGGTGCTGGAGTGAAATGACGCAAAGCAGCTCATTGTGCCTTTTTCCTTTTATTCTCTGGCAGAAATATCCTGCAAGTGCAAAGCTGGAGCCTTAATGACCTCCAGTCGTCCTGCTGTCAGGAAAAAAAATGCTCCAAAAGTTGATAACACCACCACCTGCTTTAAAGGAGGCTGTGAATGGCTCACCCTGATGACCTTTTAAAAAAGCTTTAATAGTGAATAATAGCACTCAGGCAGAGGGAAAATGACAGGCTTGACAATTCAATAAAAGGCCTAAGAACCAGTGATCAAGTACATGGTTCTACACTATTTCACCTTTGAACCGCATTTAATGTATGTTCACAGCAAATACCAAAGGCTGCAGAAGACATTCTGTAAGAACGACACTTTTCTGGATCCTTTATGTTTAAATCAGACCAACGATTTTGTAAACTCTTAAAGTAACGCTTCACTAAGGTTACGTTCACATTACAAGGCTCCATATTACACAAATATGATTTTTGCCCGGATAAGATTTGGCTGTGTTGACGGTTCACAACCATAAATATACAGTAAGTGACGTGTACTTGTAACGTTTCTCTTGTTTACTTGTGAAACGTCATCACTCTCAGCCCAAGTACTGTTCCAAATCAAAGTACGCATAAAGGCAAGTTAGCTGAAAATACCCGGATGTGTTCTCACTCCGCCACTTCTATCGAGTATTCTATCAGTGGTGACTTGTGTGGACTTGGTGCGGCCAAATATCCCAGAATGCACTTCGCAACGGAGACGCTGAAGCTGGCTGAAGTTCAATCTTGTCAAGTACACAATTTCGTACTAGTACTTGCGTACTTGAGGTTTAAGAAATGGTAATCAAGCCCTAAAACGGCGCATGCGCACATTGATACTTTTATGGTACGTCAACAACAACACGCGACGCTATTTGGGTTGCCAGATTTGTGAAAATGCAGTTGCGGGAAAACCTTCAGAAGTGGCAGGATGCAGGGTTTTTGATCTAAATAGAAAATAAGATTAATTTAACATAAGATTAGAGAAAAATGTACTTTTTAAGGTTTTTTCAAATGCCAGTAATGAGACACCTTAGATTTTGGCTAGTTTCAGTTTGTGTAGAGTGGCTTTACGTACGACAACAGGTAGGGGAATTTGGGAAACCTGGCAACCCTCTATTTGTGAGGTGACTGTATTAAAACTGTAAAGCAGACGTGTTAGTAGTCAAAATACAGGACCAGTTTGGAAACACCTCCTGGACATTTAATAGTTATGCATTATTTTAAAATGTTCTGCATTGTAGATTAACACTAAAGTCATCCAGACTATGAATAAACACATATGTAATTATTTAGTAAACAAACAAGTAAACAAACCAGAATATGTTTATATTTTACATTCTTCACAGTAGGCACCTCTTGCTTAGATGCAGCTTTCTTGGCAGCTTTATGAGGTAGTCACCTGGAATGGCTTTCAGTTAACAGCTGTGTCTCATCAAGAGTTCATGGCTTGCATTTCTTGCCTCTTAATGTGTTTGAGACATCAGTTGTGTGTCTACTTTGAAGTAAAATCTAAAACATGTTTTGGTTTGTTTAACACTTTTAAGTTTACTACATGATTCATTATGTGTTCCTTCATAGTCTGGATTACTTCAGTGTTTATTTACAATGTTAATAACTGAGGTGGCTAAAAGGTTCTATGGAGTAACATCACAAAATAGACACTTCTGGTTCCCTAAAGAACATTTCAGTGGATTGTTTTTAAAAGGGTGATTTGTCTGAATATGAAAAACTGTTTTGAAAAACACTTTCACACAATATGAAGGTTCTTTGTCATTGAAAGGCTGTTTTTACCCACAAGAATTAGATGACAGGCAACTTTATTGATCCAGAAAGAAACAGCAGATCCCAAAGCAAATTTCACACTTCTTCTACAACTACTAGTGTTTCTAAAAAAATATATTGTGAAAACTTTTACATTTTGTTCATAATTTAATTCAAAATGTTAAAAGTAAAATGAAAAAAAGTGATATTTCAGGCATTTTTGTTTGTTTTAATGTTGATCAGTTTGGCTTATAGGTCCTAAAAATTAGAAACCCAAAATATTTATTTGTAATAATAATAATAATAATAATAATAATAATAATTATTATTATTATTATTATTATTATTATTATTATTATTATTATTATTATTTATTTGTGAGTTTGAACAAATTACTATTCAAACAATATCAACATTAAAACAAAAACCAGCCTGAAATGTCACTTTATGTGTAATGAATATAAAATATAAAACAGTTTTTTTACCTTTTTTTATTAAATTATGAACACAAACCTTGACATGATATTCTAATTTTAATGTCCAAGAGCCTCTTTTATTTCAAAAGAGCCCATATTTAGAGAACATTCACTATGAACATTATGTAAAAGTCTGTTATAAACCTTTAAGAGCACACATGTAGAGAATTTTAGGTATATAGAATGCTTTCCTCTGGTTTGAACTGTTTGGCTGATCCAATTGAATGTCAAATCCTCCAAACAGCCGAAACACTCCCTAATGTCTTCTTCCCTCATTTTGTTTACTCTGCTATCATTACAACATACATGAGGATGGGATGGAGGATTCCCTCGTTTGTCTCGTGCCCTTTTTTCCCCTCTCCAAGGATTTAATATCTTCTTTCAAATTCACAAATAAATAGATTCCTCCTCCTCGCCTTGAAGCAATTATCTTTCATATTAACCCTCAACCCGGTAAAGGATTAGACACAGCTGTGTGGGTCTAGAGGCAAGAAGCCATTGCACGGAGCAAAATTAATTAACATGTACCGGCTCTGCTGCTGCCGTTCTGCTCCGATCCGCCGAGCCCTTACATCAACACTGCAAAACTCAAGTCATTACCGACTTGGAGGGGGGAGGCCATTAAATTCAGTAATCAAGAATGATTTGCTTCATTTCTCGCACTCTTCTCTGGCACCGTTATTGGATAACTAATAAATAATGATTTGTACAGCGCTCAGGAGGCGCAGACGAATTCTGATCTCAAACTTTTATGTCCTCTCCTCTAATAGCACATGAGGCCTCAACAGCCTTGGGTCCAAACCCAACAAATAAGTCAAAATCAGCATAAATTTAGGGGTGTATCCACCTCCTTGCCTTGGCACCGTCCCCGCAGAGGTAATGGAGGCATTACGGTGAGCGATGGCTCAGGCCGCTCCAGTACATCATCTTTGTCATTACTTCAAGTGTCAGATTCCAAATGACCCGGTGGGACGTCTTCATTTACTCAAGCTAACCTTTCCCAGAACGTCGGGAGCTAGAAGACAGATCTGTACCCAACAAATTTCCCCTATTTTTCAAGGCTACACCAACGCGCCAAGGTCGATTCATCTTCGTTAAGCTTTGGTGACATGGGCTGGAGGGAGCCTTGAGGCTTCACACCTGTCTGCTTTCTCCCCAAGACCCTCCATTAGAATGGGGGGCAGTTCTGACCTGCTTTCTCTGCCTGCGGAGCAGCTTACCGTCCTATACCAGGCCTTCAAACGGAGACAGATAAAAGCGTCTGAGCTGCATGTAGCAGTTAATCAGTGTGCAGGATTACAGGATCAGAGGCCCAGCCAGAGAGCAAACCTGCTGTAAATAAAGGACTGAGCTGGCCCAAGCCTGAGTGCATTACCGACCCTGAACACACTCTGATTTGTTTCAGATTATTTTGACTTTCCGCTCCGGTTTACAGACAAATGTGACCTTGTATTGGTTTAGATTGCTTTCTAAAGAGAGAAAGAAAATTGCTCGACATTTCCCAACACTAAAAAAGCTTTTGTTTTACCTCAGAGCACACACAGCTTTCAAATACACAACACAGAGCAATGCTGTATATCTTTAAACCTGTTTATAGTCTCCATAACACAGTTCTATTAAAGCTATGACTGTAATAATCATGATTATGTTAAAAACATGAACACAATTTAGATATGAACACCTACACAGCCTTTAATTGGACTGCACTTGTGAAGGAGTCTGCCAATCACAACAGAGGTCATTTACATATAGAATTACACATTAATGACAACAGCCTGACTAATTCTAAAGGAGATATACAGGTGGGAAAAGAGCTCTGTAAAGTGACTGTTGATACACTAAGAATATGGGCACTTCTAAGAATGCAGATAACTAAATGAGGACCAAATTTAAAATTTAAATTTCACCTGTTCAGAATTAGCAGTCTGTACTTCTGATTCGTTGTGATGGCAGTTTTGCATTGAAGCTACCCAGTCATATGAGATATCCACTGTTGAATTCTCTAACAAATATGACATTTACTCTGATCTGAACATCACTTCTTGATTATTGTCTTATATTTTTCTTACAAGGGAGAAAAAAGATAAAAGTCATTACAAATGCCTCTCCATACAAAGAAATACAATCAACACCACCAACACAGTAGTGTCCACAAATTATTCATTTTTACCATTGGTATACAAGTATTTTTTCCACTGCTAAATGTTTGTCATTGGAACTTTTTTTTTTCACACTGTTACATTTTTATTAGTAGTACACTAGTAAATTCTTTCCCACTGTTACATTTTTATTATTGGTACACTAGTAATTTTTTTCCACTGTTACATTTTTATTATTGGTGTATTTTTTTCCACTGTTAATTTTTTATCATTGGTACAATATTCATTTTCCCCACTGTTACATTTTTATAATTAGTACACTAGTAAATTTTTCCCACTGTTACATTTTTATTATTAGTACACTAGTAAATATTTCCTACTGTTACATTTTTATTATTAGTACACTAGTAAATTTTTTCCACTGTTACATTTTTTATAAATATTATTAAAGTAATTTTTTTCTAGTTACATTTTTATCATTAGTATAAAAGTATTTTTTTCCACAGATAAATTTTATAATTGGTACAATAGTATTTTTTTGTTATTAGTACACTAGAACATTATCACTTGTACATTTTTATATTGCTACTTTGTTAAGTTTTTAGACACATTATGGTAATACCATGATGTTATTTGTTTTAAAAAAATCTCAAAATGATAGATGTGTTTAAATGCACATTAATGGTTCAGTATTAGTATAATTAAAACCAATTCACAACAAACATGAAAAAGAGGAATTTGCTTCATGCTGCTTTGTGAAATTAATCTATGTGGACTTTAACTTTGCTAAAATCAAAAACTCTGCATGAGGCTATAGAAATGAACTGTGTTCTCTTTGAAAATAATAAATAGCAGGCATGTTCCCTTAAAATTGTCAAGCTGTAAAAAATAACTAATAAATAATAACACTACAGCACTTCAGAGTATTCAACTATAGTAATCTATCATGTGAACAGTGTGTCACGGTCTGCTTAAGGTGTTTTTCAAAATGTAATGTGATTAAAAATAGTCCTCCAGGCCAGTATGGATCATAGTAAGACAGAGGTGGACAGAAAAGCTTATTTTGCAGTACCAAACATGATAATTTAATGAAAGCATCTTTATGAGACTCAGTCAGGAAACTGCATTGTGATGTGGGCATTTCCGCCTCCTGCCTTCATCTACTTGGTCCTGATGCCCTGAGACCTGGCCAGGATGACTCTTACTCCTAAACAAAGACCTGCAATTCTTTGTATAGCATCCACTTCATCAGCTATGACAAAGGTAAACATCACGAGATCTGCCATAGTACACATGGGTTGCAGGTGGAGGATGTTGGACTTGATGGCTCTTCTTTCTCTACCTCCCCCTTCCCCATCCTGCACTTGGCTGCTCTTGCCAATCAGTAAGGTGAGGCTCAGTTCATCTCGAACAAGCCTATTGTTTGGTCAAATAATTGGTATCTCCTCTGGTTTTTATGGTTAATCATAATTTTCAATAACATTGATATAGAACAGTGATCATCCAGCCAACCAACCAGACTCTACTTTGAACGTATCCTGCCAGCCAATCAGAAAGGAGTATTTGTCTTCTCCAGGGAATAAGTAAATCCATAAAAATTGCATTTCAACTCTATTTCAGAACACTGCGATCTCTCAACTTTTAAATGTTAAGAGGTTAATGAACAACACATCTAACGATTTGCATTGCGAGGAGGCTCTGCTCTGAAAATCAAAACTGAAACAGTCAGAATTGTTGCCGGCCTGCTGCCGTAATGCTAGTCATATGCAGTGAAGTCAGTGAGAGGATCAGTGATGCTGGCTGTGATAATGTATGGAGTCACACTGTGATCGATGACAGTGTGCTAATCTGCCTATGAGATAGCGAGGGTGCGAGCGCTCTATCTGTCCCTCCTCTGTTTGGAGAACAGAGCCATTATCTCAACACTCTGGCTTACCACGCAACCCATCATACAACATGACAGTGCTGCAGAAACACTTTTATATCTGCAGCCCAGGCTCAGGAGGAGATTACACTCAATTTCCAACATCGTTTTGATTCGAGGTTTAAATCAACTGACAAAGTCCAATTAGCAAAAATATGAGCAAAATTTAGGCTACAAATGCTGATTTTAGCCACATCCAATTTTGTAAATAACATGTCAGCATCAAAAACGGCATAAAGTCTGAAATGATTTAACCTGATATGGTTTAAGGCAAGTCATTTAGACTTGAAGCCTACACAGAGGTAATTGGTTGGGTATCAAATTCCATTAGCTTCATATGCTCCAGTGCAAAATTAAAGAACTTCAGATATTAAGCATATCTTGGCTGGTTAACCATATTCAGTAAGAGGAAAACTGTCATATTATACTTTAATAAGGCCTCTGGTAGTTTTCATACACATTTTTGCTTTACAAATTTGAACACAGTTACATTAGAGTTGCTTGTATTCCCCACCGTTTGAGAGTCTAGGTCTTGCAGAGAAGTATACTGGACCAGAACAAGCTTAGAGGTGACCAAAGTGTCTTCTAAAGACTTTAAATGCTAGTTTTGATTATCCATGAATTGCTCACGAGTCCTGCCAGGGGATCAAACCAGTGATATTCCAGTCACAAGTCCATGTCCCTAATGGCCAGGCCCCCCAAAAGTACAAAAAGTACACAATCATCGATTGCCTACAGAGGAATTTGACCTACCCTTTAACCCACCCTGTCAGCAGCCCTATCGATGGTGCCCAGGGAGCAGTTGGGGCTTAAATGCCTTGCTCATGGGCACTTCAGTCATGCCCTGCCTGTGGATTGAACCAGTGACTTTCCATGATTATCCAATAACCACATGGAAAAGAATGTAATTATTCACGGAGGGTCTGAAGTGAGGAGTGAGGAATGGAAATCATACTGAAAGTAGCTGTAATATAACAGTTTATTGGTCTACACCCAAATGCCACATGAGCAGTTGGTTAAGTCTTGTGGGTAATAATTCTGTCCACGTGACAGATTTGGGTTCAATCCTTAGCACAAGAAAATAAACCACACTAAACCAATACAACTCCTTGGACAAGACTCCCAATGTTACATTCACCTACAAGGGAAAGGATACTTGTATAAGAGCCTCTGCCAAATGCTGTAAATGTGCATGATTTTTCACAGTGCGAACAGAAAAATGAGTAAAGTATAAAAGGATTAACCCCCTGGAGTCTGAGGGTTTTTTAGTCATGTAGTGTGACATGGCTTTACTTTTTTTTTTTTACAAATTACACACATCTAAAATTATTTAGGAAACACTTTATAATAACTTTCACTAATAGTTCATTCATGAGAATTTCATTGACAACTGATTTAGTAATGATTTGCTAACATTTGCAAAAATGAAAAGAATCAATAGTAACTAAATAAACTGTCATTTATAAACATTTGTTCATGTTAAAATTCTCATGAACTAATGATTTGTTCATAGTTATTAATAATTAGTTAATGAGCTATTAATGAAAGTTATTTACAATTATTACAATAAAATTAGTGTTACCAATATTTTTTCCCAAAGGCTTTTGTTCAGCACAAACGACACTGACAAAACAGTAAGAGTGTCATAAATCTATATTCTGATTAAATCTGCTCTAAACTTAAACTTTCAAAAAACCTGTTTTCAGATGTGCTGATATGTTGTGAAAAAACACTCTAAACATTTCTAGACAAGACTTTTGAGCTCAGAACTGAATAAACAGAGGTGTTTTCTACACACTGCTCATTACAGTTTTTAGACATTGTATGTGCTTTTATTTTTAAAAGCTTAAGGAATGTGACTTGATGTGTTTGACTCATTCAGTGGTTCAGCTCATTTAAGCACCTCTCACAAATATCTAAAAATATGTTTTGATTCAAGCTGTATATATTTGAAAACTATACCCTTTAAGGTTTCCAGGGAATGTTTTGTTTTGTTTCTAGGACAAAATCTCACAGTTATATAAGTGTATTTTTAATATGTCCTCACTGGAAGAACCGACTCCAGGGTTAAGAGAGGAAAATGCAACAAACACTTTAACAGTAATATTTAATGAGATTTTTTTACCATCATTTACTCTGAAACAGCAGCAATCAGAAGAGCTATTGTATCACTATGGTTTCATATTCTCACAGTACAAGAGCCACTTTAAAGCCACTTTAAACTCCAGCTGTTATCATGTCACATTATGTCTGGTGTTTGACATCATTTCTGAAATCCCTAATCAAGATTAAAATCATAATGCTCACCATAAAAATGTATGAAAGTGTGCATTACAGCTGAATGACCTAAATTACCTCTAATTTCACAGCAGATAAAAGGCACTTCTTAAGGAGGCTGATTAATGCGATTAGCTAAATTAGAGCAGGTTCTCCAAAGAAACCCCCCTGCGCTGCTTTCTAAAGATAAGAGAAGATAGGTGTGATCAGAGTATTTCAAATCACTTAGAAAAGGAGTGTTTAAGATAAGCTGCTTTTCTGTGCAAGCAAGGATGGATTTTATGCAGTTAAACAGATTGAAATCAAACATGTTTCTGGTCACTTTCTCATATTCACATAACATCTGAAAATCATTCCGATTGATCTTCACATCAGTTTCACCTGA
>BRDA01027386.1:0-13969 GCA_036984385.1 Crenuchus spilurus | reverse complement strand
TGGCTGTGTGCTTTGGGTCATTGTCATGTTGGAAGACCCAGCCACAACCCACCTTCAATGCTCTAACTGAGGGAAGGAGGTTGATCAAAATATCGCAATACATGGCTCCATTCATCTTCTCCTTAATACAGTGCAGTCATCCAGTCCCATGTGCAGAAAAACACCCTCAAAACATGATGCTTCCACCCCCATGCTTCACAGTAGGGATGGTGTTTTTGGGATGGTACTCATCATTCTTCATCCTCCAAACACGGCAAGTGGAATTAAGACCAAACAGTTCTATTTTGGTCTCATCTGACCACAGCACTTTCTCCCATGACCCCTCTGGATCATCCAAATAGTCATGGGCAAACTTAAGATGGCCCTGGATGTGTGCTGATTTAAGCAGGGGAACCTTCCTTGCCATGCATGACTTTAAACCACAATACTGTGTATTAGCCACAGTAACCTTGGAAACAGTGGTGCCAGTTCTCTTCAGGTCATTGAGCAGCTCCTCCTGTGTAGTTCTAGGCTGATTCCTTAACTTTCTTAGGATCATTGGTACACCACGAGGTGAGATCTTGCATGGAGCCCCAATCAGAGGGAGATTGACCATCATGTTTAGCTTCTTCCATTTTCTAATAATTGCTCCAACAGTTGATCTTTTTTCACCTAACAGGTTTTTAAGGGCCAGAATATTTGCTGATTGGTAGGTGTTCAAATACTTATTTGCAGCAGTAACACACAAATAAATTATTTAAAAATCATACATTGTGATTTCTGGATTTGTTCTTTTAGATTATGTCTCTCACCGTGGACATGCACCTAAGATGAAAATTTCAGACCCCTCCATGATTTCTAAGTGGGAGAACTTGCAAATTCGAAGGGTGTTCAAATACGTATTTTCCTTTATATATATATATATATATATATATATATTTTAGGGGTGTAAAAAATAACCGATTTGAATCGGAAGACTTAATTTTATCTTAAACGATGTGAGTGCATCGATACATGGACCCATGAATCGGTCTATTTGTAAAATGAACCGGCCGATGACCCGATTCAAGAGCTATCAATCAGTTTGGTGTGATATGCTTCAGCTGCACGCTCTCTCTCTCTCTCTCCCGCCCCCCTCTGTTCTCTCTCTTTTGCTCTCTGTCTCTCTCTCATGAACTGTCGCGATACTTGTAACAGTCACATTTGAAAGACAAACGTGTCCGACGCACATACATACTTTACAACGCTCCCCCAAGCTTAAAATCTAAAAAAACGGAGAACATTTGGTGAGACGACATGAGGAAAGTGGCAATGAGGACGCTAGCACTGCTAGCCCAAAGACACGGCAGGACAAACACAGAAAACCAGGACTTCTTCCAGCCAAAAAGTCAACCACAACTCAGGTAGAGGCAAAGTAATAACGGCTTCAATAACCCGGTTCATTGTCAAAGACTTAAGACCATACTGTGTGGTGGAGAATGCGGGCTTTGGGGACTTGTTTAAAACATTTGAGTCCCGGTACCACATCCCAACGCGACAGTATTTTACTGTTTCTGAATTCACATGCCAAATACAACTTTACTAATTCTCTAGTATTTCATTAATCTATCTGAAAGCAAGCAAAAACAAATTTTTAGTATTAACTTATGTTGAATCATAATGTAAAATATCTATTTTAAACAAGTAACTCATATTATTTCCTACCCTACTATATTGAACCGAATCGTATCGAAATCCTCCTCAATCAAACTGAACCGAATCAAATCGGTCCAATTTAAAATAAATCGTTTCTGAATCGTATCGTACCGCATGAATCGAGATACATATCAGATCATCATTTATTGGACAGATACACACCCCTAATATATATATATATATATATATATAGTCATCTGCAGTAAGTTACCAGACAGACAGAACTTACAACTAACAGCCCATGTATGAAGCATTCAGCCATAAAAATGGACTGAATAATGAATGGAAACAGGGTTCATTTAGGTTAGCTGAGGATTAGCATTAACAATGATGAGCTAAGATAGCAGAATTAAAATGCTAATAAGGGGAAGGGACAAAGCAACACATAAACACTCTTGTAGATGGTTCTCATTAAAGTGAGCTAAACAACAAGTAGAGGCAAAAATATGAGTTCATTAGCATTAGCTTAATTAGCTAGTGTATAATATTTCCTCAGTTTCTGCCTTGTTCTGATGTTGACCAATGCCAAATAGCTGATAACTGAGATCTGTGATTAGTGCTACACCTCTGGATATATATGAGGCACCACATCTAAAAATAATAAAGTTAATAGAACATTTAATAACAATATGATTTCTTAGTTTGAACATATTGAATGAAGCCTTTAAAGGCCAAGGAAAATTAGTGTTTTGTTTCTAATCTAAGCTAATCTTGTTCCTCTGGGCCTGTAATATACAGTACATGTACAAAATACAGCATTGATGGACATCAATACATGGACTGTATTTAGGTGAGGAAGGTACTTGAACAACCAGTTCTCCAACAAATTGAGATCAGGTGAGTTACCAGGCCAGGAAAGTACACCAGAGTCACTGTTTTACTTCTGAAATCACTCATGCACCACCCGTGTGCTGTGCAGTGAGGCATTATCCTGTTGATAGGTACCATTACCATCAAGGAAGAATGTTAATGTCAATAAGTTTGTGGTTTCCGAGATCCTGCTACCCTTTGCCCGGTTCCCCATTATCATGCCCTTTTGGACATCAGTCAGGTTGTGTCCTTTTCCCATGACAATAGTGTTGCACTCTGCTACAACTGACTGCTGCATTTGCTTATTTACCAGTTTAACCACCCATATACATTTGTGTATTTGCATATTTGGATATTTTGTATATTATCTGCATGTTTTACACAAGAAATCTTTGTTATTCTCAGGAGTTATAGTTCTTATTGTCTTATTTCATCTTTTATATTCTCTTTTTGTCCCAATTTATGTGGTTCAGAACCCCCCCTCTTTTGCTAATGTGAACAAGCAGTCATCAAAACATTTCACTGCCAGTTGTAACATGTTTGCTTGTGTATGTGACAAATACACTTTGATTTGATTTGAAGTGTGCATTTGTGAACTGCAGGTTTGCAACCAACATATAGGCAACTTTTAATGTCAACAAAACCAGGAAACATAAAATTACATTTTTGAATGATTTTAAAATGTCTGTTTTGGATGTTGACCATAACCGTCAACAAGATGACCTTGTACATGTACATGGTTCTGTAAAATAAATTATTGATGACAATACTCATATTGCAGAGAGTGAGGATGGTGTAGATCACATGTGTCAAAGTCCAGTCCTGGAGGGCCCGATTCCTGCAGACCAGAGAAATCACCAAACTCTGCAGGAATTCCGGCCCTCCAGGACTGGAGTTTGACACCCCTGGTGTAGATGATTTTACAGCTGCTGTAAAATACAAAGCCACTTCTGTTTCTTTGTATGCAGAGTGTTGTACATATGTCAAAAAGTGCCACATAAATTATTGCTGGATTAAATAAAGTGTTAGATTAATTTTTAGACATTAATATTAATATTTTGCAAATGAAATAACTGAGGTTAAAGTTCTTAAAAAAGGTAAAAAATCACGTGCTACTAAATATAAAAGTGTGTTGTTAAAAAAAAAGTACTATCCAATTGATTTCCCATCAGATATGTGCTTAGTAGATCAAATAATGTTTTTCTTTAATCCATCTTCTTAACCGCTTAATGCTGGTCAAGGTCATGGTGAGTCCTCCATCCATTCATTGGGCACTGGGCAGGGCACCAATGTATACCAGAGTTTTAAAATTGATCATAACATAACTTGAAATGAGGGGGAAAAAGCACAATATAAGCATGATTATAATTTCTTAAGTATCTGATTACAGTAGGCCTTTCCAGTTTGCACAATATCATCATATTCATCAAGTGAACCAGCAATTTAAAGTTGGTCTTATGCAACTTATGTCAATAAGATATAATGATGAACTACCAGTGGCTTAAGTTGTTGGTTTTGTCTGAACAATTTATTAATAGTTTACTTTTATATTCAACAGTGCGGAGTAGCTTTTTCTGCTGAGAGAGATTTCACCTATACAGTGGTGTGAAAAAGTGTTTGCCCCCATTCCTGATTTCCAGTTTTTTTCATGTTTGTCACACTTAAATGTTTCAGAACATCCAACTAATTTAAATATTAGTCAAAGACAACACAAATAAACACAACATGTTATTTTTAAATGAAGGTGTTTATTATTAAGGGAGGGAAAAAATCCAAACCTATATGGCCCTGTGTGAAAAAGTGATTGCCCCCCTTGTTAAAACACAATTATGGTTTCTCACACCTGAGTACATTGTCTCTAGCCACACCCAGGCCTGATTATTGCCACACTTGTTCTCAATCAAGGCATCACTTAAATAGGACCTGCCTGACAAAGTGAAGTCCACCAAAAGATCCTTAAAAGATACACATAATGCTGAGGTCCAAAGAAATTCAGGAACAATTGTGAAAGAAGGTAATTGAGATCTATCAGTCTGGAAAGGGTTATAAAGCCATTTCCAAAGCTTTGGGAATCCAGTGAACCACAGTGGGAGCCATTATCCACAAATGGCGAAGACATGGAACAGTGGTGAACCTTCCCAGGAGTGGCTGGCTGCCCAAAATTACCACAAGAGCGCAGCGACAACTCATCCAAGAGGTCACAAAAGACCCCACAACAACATCCAAAGAACTGCAGGCCTCACTTGCCTCAGTTAAGGTCAGTGTTCATGCCTCTACCATCAGAAAGAGACTGGGCAAAAATGGCCTGCATGGCAGAGTTCCTAGACGAAAACCACTGCTGAGCAAAAAGAACATTAAAGCTCATCTCAATTTTTCCAAAACACATCTTGATGATCCCCAAGACTTTTGGGAAAACATTCTGTGGACTGATGAGACAAAAGTTGAACTCTTTGGAAGGTGTGTCTTATTACATCTGGCATAAAAGAAACACTGCATTTCAGAAAAACAACATTATACCAACAGTAAAATATGGTGGTGGTAGTGTGATGGTCTGGGGCTGTTTTGTTGTGTCAGGACCTGGAAGACTTGCTGTGATATATACTATGCATTCTGCTGTTTACCAAAAGATCCTGAAGGAGAATATTCATCCACTGTTCGTGACCTCAAGCTGAAACAAACTTGGGTTCTGCAGCAGGACAATGATCCAAAACACACCAGCATGTCCACCTCTGAATGGCTGAAGAAAAACAAAATGAAGACTTTGGAGTGGCTTAGTCAAAGTCCTGACCTGAATCCTATTGAGATGCTGTGGCATGACCTTAAAAAGGCTGTTCATGCTTGAAAACCCTCCAATGTGGCTAAATTACAATTCTGCAAAGATGAGTGGGCCAAAATTCCTCCATAACAATGTAAAAGACTCATTGCAAGTTACAGCAAACGCTTGACTGCAGTTGTTGCTGCTAAGGGTGGCCCAACCAGCTATTAGATTTAGGGGGCAATCACTTTTTCACACAGGGCCATGTAGGTTTGGATTTTTTACTCCCTTAATAATAAACACCTTCATTTAAAAATAGCATTTTGTGTTTACTTGTGTTGTCTTTGACTAATATTTAAATTGGTTTGATGTTCCAAAACATTTAAGTGTGACAAACATGCAAAAAAAACAGGAAATCAGGAAGGGGGCAAACACTTTCCCACCACTGTAAGTCACCTAAACTTTGAGTAAATTAAGAAGTTCTATTGTAATCAGACATTTCTTTTCATGGACACCAGCTACAGCACTGCAGCATGAAATAAGTGAATAGACTCTGCTGTAGAAGCACACCCACTTCTTCAGTAATTCATGAAAGCTTTTCCTCAAGCTCTCCATGACTGCCATTCTAGTTTTTTATTGTCATGCACATTTTTACATCTTAGCTGCAAAAGGTAGGCCACATCTAAGGTTGACTACAGCTGCAAAAGGTAGGCCATGTACCCTACTCAACCAACCAACTGTCCATTTAGAGTGAAAGTGACCATTTAAATTTCAAGGCTTGTTTCATGTCAGTAGTGTCACTAAAATAGATAATGACACACACACACACACACACACACGTGCGCACACACACACACATACAATTAAATAATTACATTTAATTTAGACATTTAATGGCACATTTATAATACTATATATATATATATATATATATATATATATATATATATATATATATATATATATATATATATATATATATAAAATACATTATTTATATATATATATATATATATATATATTAATGTATTATTTACTGTTATCATATATTTATATACATGTATTTTGACTGATTTATTCAGATATTTGCAATATGATCGAGTTTTGTTTAACAGTAATTAGCCCTTCAGTTTTGATTTAAAATTGTCATTTTCTCACCTTATATTTTCATTATACAATAAAAACTATTATTTTGCAACTAAATGCTTATCCCATGAAAAGCAGTCTCAGTCAAGAGCATTATGTAAACACAGATTACACTTATAGTAATACACTTATTTTTATTGAAAATGATATTCCCAGCAGTCTAAAGGCCCACAAAATAAACAATAATAATGTAAGTAAAGTGTGTACATTTGTGAAACTCACACAGACACACACTTCTGTTCGTTCTGCTCTGTGAGTCCAGATCCCTTCTCCATGTGCAATAAGCTGGTCTTAAATTGGACTGTAAGGTGGTCAGGGTGCCTCACTAGCCTGAATATTAGCATAACTGTAGTCCTGTTAGTCTCCATGACAACAAGCTCGGCATGTACTCCAGGAAGGGAAAGAGCCCAGGTGAATCATTTTTCTCTCTTTCCTTCTTCATTACAGTGTACAAGTCATTTTACATTGCGTAACAGATCAGTTACGGTCGAGAGATCAGAAACCCAAGGAGCTTTAATGCACTAGCCTGACTGTTAAAGCAATAGTTCAGTAAAACATCACATTTGCACAGATTCTCTCCTCTCGTCACAATGTCGTCAATCTGCTACACCAGCTTTCAGCTTTCTCAGACTCAATTCTGTCTGTATCAGGTTATGTACTTAAAGTCACCATCACAGCAGACTGCTGCCTTGTTATTTTCTACTCAAGGGTGGAACAACAGTCATGTGATCCTAGCAGAGTCTTCCACAAAGTAAGTTAGCAAGACAGCTTAAGCCCAACATTTAGGATTGTCCAATAGGAATGTCATGTTGCTTTTTTTCCCCAGTAGACAGCACTTTGAACTTAAGTTACCTGGCTAAAGATGTCGAGAAATCCTTTGATATGATGATTTTTGGAGGCAGTGTATAGTTCAACTTTATATAGTGTATATATAAAGTTGTATATAGTGCAACTTTTATATATAAAGCAGTATATAGTGCAACTTTGCTGAAGGGTTGATGAAAATCAGAGAATCAGACTAAATAACAGTAAATTAATACATTTGACCATTTTTTTCTTGATTGTAGCTGTTAAATCTGCTGCAGTATTAAGATCTCAATTACTAATGAATTTATATAAGTAGCAGTGTTTTGTGTTTTAAAAGTCAATTTGATTATCATACATGATAGAAGTCTGCATTGACACATTGAGTCATTTCTAGCAGGAAGGTGCTGTTAATTCTTCCCACAGCTCATCTTCTGCTCATAGAGAGCAGATTGTAAATAAACCTTAATCATATTAACATGTTCTGATTCAAATTAACAAACCAGGCTTTTTATTTAATTCACTTCTTTAAATTAGCTTTTCGTCTTCTGGTGCTCTGGAAACCTCTAATCAATTAAACACACACAGAAAGTGAAAAGAACAAACCATCCTCTGAAATCAGTTAACATAGCATATTATTTCTTTGTTCATTCTTAGTCTTATCTGAAGCACTTGAAAATAACTGCAGCTTGACAGACTCTCTCCGATATCGACTGGGCTGCTTTTGATAAAAACACATTAGCATATTATTTCATAGTCCGTTAATTCATTACTTCAGTTGCTTTAGTGCTGAAGCAGAACTGTAATTACTGTGCTGGATGAAGGAAGGACTGAGAGTTCAGAATGAGGTTGATTCCACAGCATACTAGTGTATCTTATTAAAACAGAATATCATGAAAAAGTTAATTGTTGTTCATAATATAATTTAAGAAGGTGAACTGTCACCTTTTATATTCATTACTTGTAAAGTGACATTTCAAGCCTTTTTCTCCCCGTTTAATGCAACTAGAATATTTCATTTTGAAGAAATACGACAGTTTACCTGTTTTAGGTAAACACAAATGAATTTTCACAAAATTAAACTTTTTGTTTTTTTTAAACAGCCTTCCTCAAGTTAACCTCACATGTCTCCTGTCATTCTGGCAACCTTCCAGTTACAAGGCTGATACCTTAATTTCACACTCACAGCTGCTCCACAGTTAAGGTTAATGTTAATGAGTCCACCATCAAGAGAACACTGAAGAGCAATGGTGTGCATAGCAGGGTGGTAAGGAGAAGCCAATGTTCTTAAAAAAGAACATTTCATCCTGTCTGCAGTTTCCTGAAGATCACATGAACAAGCAAGAAGTCTACTGGAACAAAGTTTTTTGGACAAATAAGATCAACCTATACTGAACAAAAATACACAAAATTTGTTTTTGTTCCCATTTGTCATGAACTCAAAGATCCAAGACATTTTCTAAGAACACAAAATACCTTTTTCTCAAATATTTTTCACAAATGTGTCTTTGTGTTAGTGAGCATTTCCGAGATAATCCATCCACCTCACAGGTGTGGCATATCAAGATGCTGATTAGATAGCATGATCATTGCACAGGTGTGCCTTAGGCTGGCCACAATTTTTGAGAGAGCATGCAGTTGCCATGCTGACTGCAGGAATGTCCACCAGAGCTGTTGCCTGTGAATTGAATGTTAATTTCTCTATTATTAGCCATTTCCAAAGTATTTCAGAGATTTTGGCAGTACATCCAACCAACCTCGCAACCGCAGACCACATGTAACTACACCACCCCAGGACACCCAGCATCTTCCCCTCCAAGATCGTATGAGACAATCTGTTTGCATAACCAAATCATTTCTGCACCACTTTCAAATTCTCAGGAAAGCTCATCTGCATGCTCATCATTGTCATCAGGGTCTCTGCCTGAAAACAATTTGTCATTGTAACCAACTTGAGGGGGCAAATGCTCACATTCCATGGCATATAGCATGTTCTTCACAGATTAATCTTGGTTTTCACTGTACAGGGCAGATGGCAGACTATGTGTATGTCACGTAGTTGAGCTGATGTCAATATTGTGACTAGAGTGACCCATGTTGGCAGTGGGGTAGAACACCTCTCCAACATGCCATACACCATCAAATGTGAGCATTTGCCCACTACAATGACTAACTACAGTCAGGCGGAGACTCCAATGAGGATGACGAGCATGCAGATGAGCCTTCCTAAGAGTTTGATAGTTGATGCAGAAATTCTTTGACACCAATCACTCCTTGTCAGACTCTCGGCCACCTCTTCCTTCATCTCTCTTCCACTGTCACCAGGTCACTTTTCTTTTTTTGAGTGACCACAATGAAGCTCGCCATATGAAGTCAGTATTTGACTGCAGCAGGCAGGACCAGGCATGGGCCAACACTGGGGAACAGGGAGGAACTAGGCTGGATGGAAGGGAGGTTAGTCACCAGCTACCACTGAACCTCAGGCAAAGGAGAACAAACAGTAACACACTAAACTAAATTAAAGAGAAAGAGGAACTTAACTGATGATTTCAGTGGCAGAATAGGACACCCAAGAGTGGGCAATGGCCTCCAGGGGCTGTGGCTGAGATCTGAACTGGACTAGGTGTAGTTATGCAAGTAATGGGAGGCTTGGCTGGGGTGTAGAGCAGGGCTGGAGCAGCTGTGATGAAACTATACTAGGCTGGGAATAAGCATATTCCTTTGCTTTGTTTAGCTGTGAAAACACACTTGAACAGGGACTGGGCAGTGAATACAAATCACACACACTTGAACTTGGCACAAGATGAGAACTCACATGAGAGCTTTGGCGGTGAACACACTTGAATTGTGGCTGTGGCCTGACATGCACTTTGACTTGACTGGAAAACAATGCTAGCACTTGGTCTTTGAGATCTCATTCTCATGAACTTTGGCTAACCTTCCAGCATGGCTAGGCGGCCTGTCTGTGAAGTAGACAGAGTGTAGATGATACAGAACCAGGCTCTAGCTGCATCCAGCTGTGATGTCACAAAACAGCATACAAGAGCTTGTATAGCTTGGAATGTGGCTGTACTTAGCTGTAGTAGGTTTGGAGAGCTCTGACCTGTAGCAGGAAGGTGAGATCCAGTGATAAACAGTCACTGGTTAGCAGAGGAGGCCTGTGAAGAAACACTTAAACAGCTTCACTCTAACACAAGCATCAACACTTCACAGGACTAGGGAGCCAAAATGCTTAGGTGTACTGGTAACCATGGAGATGGTCAGAATGTGGGGAAGTGAGACCTCCAGTGGCCAGGTGGGGAACTGCTGCCTCCTTCAGCCAGAGTGTAGCTGGAAGAGAGAGTGTCAGGCTGTGTTAGAATATCCTATGGGGTTGAGAAGGGCTGAGAATCCTGTGAGCCGCTGACAGGTAAGCTTAAAAATAAAATGTTTCCTCCACAGATTTCTGATCACATGGTTGATGTTTTCAGTCTTCAGCTACTATATGTGTGTGGCCACGTCAAACTGAATAGTGTGGAAGTTTCTCACGCTGCATATGATTCTCTATCATCCACAGCCCTGATCAGTACAGGCTTTATCCACAGTCTATCCATTCTGTATGACAATGAATAAGCTATATAACTTAGACATCAAGCATTTTAAAGAGCTTTTAAAATCTCATTTTAGCTACTAAATACATAATTTTTTTAACCCATAGAGTTGTCAGTCTGCTAATTTACAGTTTGTGTGATTAGACTATGGTTTGATATTATCATGGTTTAGAAAACTGTCCATTTGTCAACAAGCACCATCCCAAGAGTGAAGTATGGGGGTGGTAGTGTTGTATTGTGGGGTTGCTTTTCCAAGTGTGGACTGGACATATTACTCAAATTGACGCTAAACATAACCCTAAAATCTAATCCAAGAAAATGTGGTTTTATTCAGTTTTCAGGCAACTAGATTAAATACAGTTATTTTAAGCTGGTCATTCAAGTAAATGTATAAACATTTTGCACACATCAGTGTACACACATTTTACACTGCATCTTCACTAAAGATTTGACGACATATCCTGTCACTGTAACTCTAGATGCTTGGTTGCCTGAAGCTGATTGTCATGCACCCACCTGGGAATCTTGTCTTTTGTGCCTGTTTTCATCTTAATCATGTCCATCCTGCATCATGTCTCCACCCCCGTGTGATGTCACATCATTGTTCAGGTCTGCTCCCTAGTGTGTTTCCAATCATGGCCCCTATAAAGTCTCCTCTGTGTGTCATTGTTGTCCGTCACTGTGAATCCTAACGTGAATATGATAGTGTCTCCTGTCAGTGGTACCTGTCCTCACTGTAGTTTTGGGTTGGTTTATACACCAGTAAAGACTATTTGCTTGGATCACACCGCTGCCTCCACTCCTCTTCATTCTGCATATTACAGGGACACTGTACACTGATATTTCTTTATTGTAATTTTTACAATTATTAATTTAGGTTTAGGTTTACTAAAAGTCTGAAGGCCTCTCTATTTGAGGACTTGCTATCTGCCGACCCAGATGGTCTAATCTATTGGGTAATGTTGACTAGCTTGCTGACAACTGTTTTTTAATCAATCAATTGAAAAGTTGCTGCAGTGTGATGTCATGTTCTCAAGCCTTTTAGAAATCAGAAAAAAATTATGATTCTTCATTGATGTGGTTGTCCTAAAGCTAAGTGGCTTTAATTACCACTTCTTATCCCGAGCACAGTAACTGCCTCAGTGCTATACCACTAAGAGCACAATTTAAAGTCTAATTTTACAGCAGCACACACCACCTCACTAATGAATCCAGTAAATGGAGGGTAATGTATATCGCTCAAAGAGATAAACACTTGCCTGCTATATAAGTCCCATAATTATGCACTGTGATTCTCTGCCAGTGACATCAAGTTAGTTATTGATCATTACATCTGGTGCCCTTAGGAAAGTATAATGAGTAGCTAAAACACAATAAACATATAAATATTTTTTAAAGCACATATTCATAATTTATGCTGAAGCTGTGAAGCTAATTTAGTTAGCAATAATAGTAGATTATATTGTGCCAATTAGCATGGTGCTAATTGGATGCTCAAATTAATTGTTCGGTAGTCTCAAAGTTGATTTTTGATACTGGCCAGCATACTAGTCTACAGAATTGGCCAAAAGTACAAGCAGACTTCTAAATGCTGCTACTGTGTTTAGCTATGCCATTTCTATGCACGATCAGTTTTCCACTGCAATTTTGTACTCTTTCCTGCCCATATATATTCCTAGCAGTCAGAGCTCTCCATCTTATTCCTGCCTTAAAAGCAATGTTTGACTGAACTTTCTCATTAATATTAATTCCATGTGATTTGAGTTTTATTTTTGTCATTCATATGACTGCCCCACTCTATTATCCCTTACCAAAAAATAGTATACATCAAGTACATGTTATTAAGTATACTTAAGTATAATAAAAGTATTTCCCCTAAGTGTACTTTTATTTAGCAAGTACACTGATAAAAAATATACTAGCAGTTTACTAATGAGTACTTACTTGGGACTAAATTGGCCCACTTTAAGTTCAATCAAGTACACTTACAAGCATACCTAAAGTAATCTTCCTGGTATACTGTCAGTTTACTTATAATAAACCTCTAGTCTACTTTGAGTTTATTTTAGTACACTTTGATTTATACTAAAAGTCAGGGCTGTGCAAAGACCTTTGGAGGGGCGGGTGCTCAAAGTCAAAAGTGGGCACATGGACCACGAATTTGAAACATCATACAGAAACATACCTTACAATATACTGTAACCAGTTGATTTGTAGCAACCCAAATTCATAAAGAATGGAAGGTTATAAGTTACATATTTTATATTTATGCATATTATATTTAATTTATGTGTATACAAATGTTATAAACAAGTTCTGATTTATTTAAAATGAGAGGTTGAGAAAATCACAATTCACATTTTTCTACTTAATTATTGTTATATTTATACTAATATAGTCCAAAATTATGTGAATAAGCATGTACATTGCATAGTTTTAGTGAAATAACCTATGCCTCATTGCCTCTAGAAACATACATGTAGGACAAACACTGCAATTCAGCTCAACTTGACTGTAAAATTATACATATAATTATAATATATAATATACATATCAATTGTACATATCTCTGATGAATTTTGTCCATGACAAAAGAAACATATAGAAACAAAAAGAAGCCATACACACGGACATACTTTTCCCCTTCAGCGCTCTGTGTGCTTAATTAGCAGCTATAACTTATGAGAGTATGTGCAGAGTCAGATGCACACAGGATGTTGCTCACTTCACTAACTTCGTCCGTCTTCTTGCAAGAATACACCGTGGTGTGCACAAACAAATACCGCTGCAAAACCTACTCCATCGGACCATCAGTTGTATGGCATCATAACAGGCTCAGCTTAAGCGTAAAACATAAAACAGGTATTGTAAACATAAGTTTTAAGTATCATAAATGTAAATCTGTAAATGAAACTGTAAAATCATAAATTAAAAAATAATCATAAATGAAAAATACTGGTTGTAAATGTAATACTTACATTTTTGCTTCTCATTTTTTATTTTCACTTCACAAGTTATGTTTACCATTCACAAATTACGGTTATGATATATTTAATTTATTTATTAAATAAATAATTAATGTATTAATTACAAAACGGATTCTAAAAAAGTTGGGACGCTATACAAATTGTGAATAAAAACTGAATGCAATTATGTGGAGATGGCAAATGTCAATATTTTATTCGTAATA
>BRDA01027384.1:0-29763 GCA_036984385.1 Crenuchus spilurus | reverse complement strand
TACATCTAAAACTAAACCTCAGTAAATAAAGGCAATCTTGCATCTAAACCTAATCTTATCCTCAGTAACCAAAAGGCAGTCTTACATCTAAACCTAAACCTCAGTAACCATAAGGCAGTCTTACATATAAACCTAAACCTCAGTAACCAAAAGGCAGTCTTACATCTACACCTAAACCTCAGTAACCATAAGGCAGTCTTACATCTAAACCTAAACCTCAGTAACCAAAAGGCAGTCTAACATCTAAACCTAATCTTAACTTCAGTAATCAAAAGACAGTCTTACATCTAAAACTAAACCTCAGTCACCAAAAGGCAGTCTTACATCTAAACCTAAACCTCAGTAACCAAAAGGCAGTATTACATCTTAACCTAAACCTCAGTAACCAAAAGTCAGTCTTACATCTAAACCTAATGTTAACTTCAGTAATCAAAAGGCAGTCTTACATCTAAACCTAAACCTCAGTAACCAAAAGGCAGTCTTACATCTAAACTAAAACCTCAGTAACCAAAAGGCAGTCTTACATCTAAACCTAAACCTCATTTTAACCTCAGTGACAAAAAGACTGTCTTACACCTAAACCTAATCTTAACCTCAGTAAACAATAGACAGTCTTACACCTAAACCTAAACCTAACATTAAGTTCAGTAACCAAAAGGCAGTCTTACATCTAAACCTAATCCTCAGTAACCAAAAGGCAGTCTTACATCTAAGCCTAAACCTCACTAACTAAAAGGCAGTGTTATATCTAAACCAAAATCTAAACCTAAATCTCAGCAACAAGAGGTCAGTCTTACATCTAAAAACAAACCTCAGTAACCAAAAGGCAGTCTTACATCTAAAACTAAACCTCAGTAAATAAAGACAATCTTGCATCTAAACCTAATCTTATCCTCAGTAACCAAAAGGCAGTCTTACATCTAAACCTAAACCTCAGTAACCATAAGGCAGTCTTACATCTAAACCTAAACCTCAGTAACCAAAAGGCAGTCTTACATCTACACCTAAACCTCAGTAACCATAAGGTAGTCTTACATCTAAACCTAAACCTCAGTAACCAAAAGGCAGTCTAACATCTAAACCTAATCTTAACTTCAGTAATCAAAAGACAGTCTTACATCTAAAACTAAACCTCAGTCACCAAAAGGCAGTCTTACATCTAAACCTAAACCTCAGTAACCAAAAGGCAGTCTTACATCTAAACCTAATCCTCAGTAACGAAAAGGCAGTCTTACATCTAAACCTAAACCTCAGTAACCAAAAGGCAGTATTACATCTTAACCTAAACCTCAGTAACCAAAAGTCAGTCTTACATCTAAACCTAATGTTAACTTCAGTAATCAAAAGGCAGTCTTACATCTAAACCTAAACCTCAGTAACCAAAAGGCAGTCTTACATCTAAACTTAATCCTCAGTAACGAAAAGGCAGTCTTACATCTAAACCTAAACCTCAGTAACCAAAAGGCAGTCTTACATCTAAACCTAATCCTCAGTAACGAAAAGGCAGTCTTACATCTAAACCTAAACCTCAGTAACCAAAAGGCAGTCTTACATCTAAACCTAATCCTCAGTAACAAAAAGGCAGTCTTACATCTAAACCTAAACCTCAGTAACCAAAAGGCAGTCTTATATCTAAACCTAAACCTCAGTAACCATAAGGCAGTGTTATATCTAAACCAAAATCTAAACCTAAATCTCAGCAACAAGAGGTCAGTCTTACATCTAAAACTAAACCACAGTAACCAAAAGGCAGTCTTACATCTAAAACTAAACCTCAGTAACCAAAAGGCAGTCTTATATCTAAACCTAAACCTCAGTAACCATAAGGCAGTCTTACATCTAAACCTAAACCTCAGTAACCAAAAGGCAGTCTAACATCTAAACCTAATCTTAACTTCAGTAATCAAAAGGCAGTTTTACATCTAAACCTAATCTTGGCAGTGTTTGTAATCTTTAAGTTTATTTCAAAAACATTGATTTTCTGGCAAAAACAGCAACTTGCAAAGATTCCAAAATGCTGATACTTAGACCATGCATGCTCATACACAGACAAACAAATATACACAGACACACATACACACAGTTCCACTATGTGTACTTTAAAATAATCTGCTAAAAGCACCATACTTTCTCAGAAAATAAACGGAACTGGGCTCTCACCAGGGCAGTACTTTCCCTGTGTCTGGTCCCATCAGTACCTTTAGTTAGGGACCATAATAGATCCAGATTCGGTTGCAGTTGTTGTTTTTTACATTGTATTGACTCCACCTTGTCCTGACTCCAGATTTTTAAATATATTTTACTCATGAATAGAAATACCATGTCGTACCATTAATAATATATTTACATTGTTTTTATCTTGGGCTCTGTGACAGTGTTTGTACCTTTTGTCTGACCATATACAATGTGTTTGCAGTGATAACAGCAGCTGGGTGAAGCGTTCTCAAGGTGGAGCATTTCAAATAACACACTCCACCAACCCATATGCTGAGGAGACTGAGCGGATGATGGTGATCGGTGAGGCTGTGTCTTCCTCAGATCGCTACCTTAAAATTGCACATACCTTCTACCTCAGAGACATCAGTAAGTGTGTATGGAGGGAGTGTATGCATGTAAGCTTGAACATCCCATGTTTGATTAACTCTGATCGATGCTCTGTTCTGTTTGTGAAGTTAAGCCTGCCATTCCTGAAGTCAATATGAAGAAAAATGGCCATGTCGTTTTAAAGCCCCCTGCCAACTGGGCCAGGCCCCTCAGCTACTACCCTCTCGATCATCAAATTGAGTGCAAGAGACAAAATGATGGAAAGGTAACATTCATTACACACACACACACACACACACACTAGTATCCAGGTTTATTCTTTAAATGGGGTCGCGTTTCAGAGTTCACTTAACTCCACCTCTGGCTCGCATCAGTCTCGTAACATAAACATACTAAAAAACTATTCTTAATTGTACTAAATTCTGAATTTTTATCAAAAAGTTAACTTGTGTTAATGTAATTCAAAATGAAAACCATTGTATAGTTCATATTCATCACACATAAAATGACATATTTCAGGCATTTTTGTTCATGTTGATCCTGTTTGAATAGTAAATCAGTCAAACTTTAAATGAAATATTCTATCTTTTGTATATATCGTATTTTATCTTAGTTTTTTTTTTTTTAATTTAAATTATGAACAACTTTTTATGTGGCCTTGTACTGTATAGTAGAAGTTGAGGCTTTGTATTTCACTGAATTGCTTCATAAAAAAACATAATAAAAGCAAATCCCTAAGATCAGAGATTTACATCTCTAAAACATATGATTACACTATCTGTCATTTTGTAGGAGATGCGTTGTGAGTTGGACCAGAACAGGAAGGTACCAAAGGGCATGAGAATGCTGAGGGTTCGCTGCAGAGACTCACTGCTTCTCTCTCAGTGGAGTGACTGGACACAATGGCAAAATGTATCTAACTGAAATCCAAACCCATACCTGTGGAGGTGTTCCATAAAGCATGATATCTAAGCCAGCAATGCCCAATAGGAATGACCAGCTGCTCATTTCCCTCCATGATCATTGGATAGACTTGAAATAAGTTACCTGGCTAAACAGAGATATCTTGCTTTTTGAAATACCCCCCCCCCCACCTACATGCTGTCGCATTCAACATCTCTGTCTGTCTCTCAACCTGACTTATCTGTCCTGTCTCTGTCTTCATCCATATGATGGAATCCTTGGGTTAATATTTCTGTCTGGCATGTGCATGTCATGTTCCGTCTCTGATGTATGTGTATGTATGTGAGTGTGCATTAGCACACATATTTATTTATGTTGTGTCCCATTAAAAGTCTCTCCTTTTCTGTTCACACTCTGTCTTTTTATTCTTAATTCTATATTTATTTTAACAGTGAGAGCACAAACATTGTGATTCTCATTGCTGTTTTCTACACTCATTGTCTATTTTAGTTCCACTGACCATATAGGTTCACTTTGTAGTTCTACAATTACAGACTGTAGTCCTTTTGTTTCTCTGTATACTTTATTGCCACCCTTTCACCCTGTTCTTCACCCTGTTCTTCAGGAACAGGAATTATTTGGCTGGTGGATCATTCAGTGACAGTGACACTGACGTGGTGGTGTGTTAGTGTGTGCTGTGCTGCTATGAGTGAATCAGACACAGCAGAGCTGCTGGTACTGATGTTAGCTCTCTGTCACACACCTACCTACACACCTACCTTGCTGGTCCACCTTGTAGATGTAAAGTCAGAGACAGCAGCTCATCTGTTGCTGCAGTTTATGTTGATCCACTAGTCCTTCATTAGTGGTCACAGGATGCTGTTTTCTGAATAGTGTCACTATATTCACTCCAGCAGAGACACTGAGCATGCAGCACCACTCTTAACCACACAACACATACTAACACACCACCACCATGTCAGTGTCACTGCAGGGCTGAGAATAATCCACCACCCAAAAATCCTGCTCTGTGAGTGTCCTGATCATTGAAGAATAAGGTGAAAGGTGGCTAACAAAGTACACAGAGAAACAATGGACTACAGTCTATAATTGTAGAACTACAAAGTGCACCTATAGTGGTGCTGGAAAGTCTGTGAACCCTTTAGAATTTTCTTTATTTCTGTATAAATTTGATATTAAACGTTATCAGATTGTGACATGTCCAAAAAGTAGGTAAAGAGAACCAAATCAAACAAATGAGTCAAAAATATGACTTGATGACTTGAACTGAAGAAAAATATTCAATATTATATGTCTGTGAGAGGCAAGAGTATGTGAAACTTTAGGATTAGGAAACAATTTGAAGGTGAAATTTGAGTCAGGTGTCATCAATCAACAGAAGGAAGATCAGGTGTGAGTGGGTGCCCTGTTCTGTTTAAAGAACAGGGATTTAGCAAAGTCTGATCTTTTGTGGAAATGTATAGTGGCACAAACAAAGGAGGTTTCTGAGGACCACAGAAGAAGAGTTGTAGATGCTCATCAGGCTGAAAATGGCTACAAATCCATCTCTAAAGAGTCTGGACTCCACCATTGGTGGACAAATGGAAAAATTCAAGACCATTATTGCCCTCCCCAGGAGTGGTTGACCAAGACAGTTCATGCCAAGAGGTCACAAAGGAACCCAAGGTAACTACTAAGCAAATAAAAGTTAATGTTCATAAGCCCACCATCAGGAGAACACTGAACAACAATGGTGCGCATAGCAGGGTTGCAAAGAGAAAGTGCTCTCCAAAAAGAACATTGCTGATTGTCTGCAGTTTGATAAAAATCACAGGACATACCAGTGGCAATTGGAAATGTCTGGACAGATTTGGTTTGAAGAAAGAAAAACACTGCATTACTGTATAAAAAATAGTATCATGATTTGGACTTGTTTTGCTGCATCTGGGACAGGCTGGCTTGAAATTCAAAATTATTCCAAAATTATACCAATACTGAATTATACCAGCAAATTCTATTTCAAATGTTTTTGCCAATTTTTATCCCCTTCCCAATGTAGTAGTAGCCAATTAGCACATCCCCTCTGTTAAGACTCTCCCCATCACTTTTGCAAGTTCACTGACTCTAGAAGGGTGAAGTCAAGCATAAGCCTTCTCTGTTGCATGTGATGCAGCTATAACCTCTTTTCAAACTACTGCTGATACACTGTCACTGGGGAGCGTAACGTGCTTGGAGGAAAGCACAGGATTCCCAGCTCTGAATGGACCAATCTGTAGACGCCTGAGCCAGCGGACATTGCAATGTGAGAGTGATAGGGAGACTGAGAGGGCCATCTACCCATCCTGAGAGAGCACGGCCAATTTTTGCTCTCTTGGACCCCGGCTGTTGATGGCAAACAGCATGATCGGGATTCGAACTCGCGATCCTCTGGTCATAGTGTCAGCGTCTTAGCCTGCTGAGCCACTCTGGGTCAAATTCTAAAGGAAAATGTCAGGACATCTGTCCATGAGCTGAATCTTTGAGAACGTGACCCACATGTGCAGCAAGACAACAACCCTAAGAATACAAGTCGATCTAACCAAAGAGTGATTAAAGAAGAATAAAGTTTATGTTTTGGAATGGTCAAATCTAAGTCCTGACCTTAATCCAATAGAAATGTTGTGGAAGGACCTGAAGCAAGCAGTTCATGGATTCATCCAAGCTGATATGCAGGACTGACCAACAATTCCAGGAAATGTCTGGTTGAGTTTATTGCTGCACAAGGGACACACCAGATACTGCAAGCAATTCAACCTGAAAGGTTCTCATAGTTTTGCCCCTCACACTCATCAGATCATTTTCCTCAATAAGTAAATATCCAAGTCTAATATTTCTGTTTCATCTGTTTGATTTGGTTCTTTATCTACTTTTATGTTAGATTTAACTTTTGCCAAATGTGATTGCACACAATGGAATTTGATCTCCGCATTTAAACCATCCGTGCAGTGAAACACACACACACTAGTGAACACTCTAGGCTGTGAACATGTGCCTGAAGTGGTGAGTGACCCTATCCACAGTGCCCAGGGAGCAGTTGGGGGTTAGGTGCCTTGCTCAAGGGCACTTCAGTTTTGACCTGAACAGGGAACATCTCATGTTCTTATCTGTATGCAGTGGCAATTGATGTTTATGTTTAGAAAAGTTATTTTTGTGCACTAAAAACAGATTTAATAATTAATTTTAAGGAAGAATCTAATTTATAAATTAATGAAAAAAGTGTTATCTGCATAGACATTCATGTTTTAACATCAATTTTCTTATTATTGATGTATTTGAACATAAATAGGAGTATGTGTTAGTAATTTTCTATATTTAAAGACTTGTTTCATGAATTTAGATTATTCAGATGAAACTGAGCTATTAAATACCTGAAGCTGTATGTCAGTGGATAGCATCTTTGGTTTCTTTGTCTGAACAAAGTATCAGAGAAAAGAGATTTGCAGATTCACAGAAATGCATGTGTTTCTTTTTGTCTTTAGGTGACTAGGAGAAGAAAAAAGAACTAAAAGACAAAGAACGGGAAAAAGCAAAATGGATTTCCTAAGTACAAAAACAAGTACAATAATAATAGTACATCTTAAAAAATAGAATATTGTGAAATATTTCATTTGTGTTCATAAATTAAGTCAAATAGCAAAGTCATATTTTATATTCTTTACATGACATTTCAAGCCTTGTTCTTTTAACGTTGATTATCAACATGAGCTTATAGCTCATAAAAATCATAAATCCAGAATTTCAAATAATATGAATATGTCTTGTCAAGTTTGAGTAAATTACTATTCAATATCAACATTATTAACATGTATGTCATTTTACATTTAATGAATATAAAATGACAGTTTACCTTTTTGAGTTAAATTATGAACATAAATGAATTTTTTTTTTTTTTGGAGATGCACTGGTTTACTGTTGTTTTGCACTATTACACACTGCTGTAGTAATTCACAAAAGATCTTTTGTTAAGGAATTTGTATGTTGTAACTCATTGACTAATTGCATTGACTGCACGAACAGTCATAGATATATATACCTAGATGCGGCATTGAACGCTGACTCGTACGTCAACGTCGCCGCCATATTGGAGGTGGCAAAAGCAACCAAAATAACATGAGAGAGATGCTGCACTCTGGTGCTGCGTGGAGTTTTTCAAACCATTTTACAGTCAAAACAGGATCACATGGGATTACCTTTCACAGGTAAGACTGACAAATTGTTTTTGATTGTGTTTGGCCATTCTAACATTTTGAAAACAAAATTATTTTTTTGTGCCTAAAAGTTTCCCAGTGTATATTAGTGCACATCTGAATGTGTGAATGAATGCACTAGCTTAAATAACTTTGTAGAAAGGTGATTTATGAAGTTCAGTCCATTCACTTGTATTAGTTCACAGCGCAGCTTTGCCTATTCCAATATGGCGGACACACAGTTACATTACATCAGCGGGCCAACCCAGTCAACGATGCGTCTAGGTATTAATATCTATGGGAACAGTTGCCTCTTTGGGCAGACTGGGTATGTACAAAGAGAGAAATATCTCTCTTTACTATGTTTACAATTTTTTTTATCACTTAAGGAACAAATGTGGTCAATTTCAGGCTTCATCAAATTATTAATGTGAGATTTATATTCAGCAGGATTAAAGAATGTTTCTCTTTTAAATTAGCATATTAACTGCACTTAAATAATCAAACAGCCTTCAAAGAATGCAACAGAGGAAATGGAATGCTGAATATTTTATGAATTTTTGTTAATGGCTGAATTATTTTAATCATATTGTCATTGTGGCAGTGTTAACTTTTTGCCTCTTCTGGTGTATCTGTGCTAGGGTTTGGTTTGGACCCATTCTCATTAATGACACTTGACACTAGTTGCCGTTGCAGCAGGCTCTGTTCCTGCTGACCTGGGTCAGCGGTGACAAACAGCCAGTGGTTACTGTCCCGTTCTGCCTTGTGTGAGTCCAGGAAGGTGTGAGCTGTGAGCTCATATTCTTTACCAAATGGAGTCCTGCACATATTGAGACACAAGCACACACATGTACTTCAGTCCAAATCAAACAGCTAGAGTAAATCCTCTCTTCTGATCACTGTTCATGGCAGATTTATAGAATTTTCTATTTTTAATTTATTTGATTTCTTATTAAAAATGCACACATCATATCTTTTTGACATGACTGAAGTGTCCTTACCAGAGCACATGGTTGGCCAGAGCAGCCAGACACTGGTTAGTTTTACAGTGGGAGATCAGTACTTTGGTGTTCACCTGTGGGCATAGTACAGAAGTAATAACATTATTTATATCAGCACAAATTTGAAGGAGTTATTCTTCAAAGCAGGATTTCTCAGTTTATTCAGGTAATTTAAGCCCAAAGTTAAACCTGTTCAATGAGAAAATAGCAGAACATTCCTTTAAACAATACTTAATATTGGACTTAATGTATCTGGCTAACTACATAATAATACTATATAGGTAAAATTACATCAAATGAAGTGTTTTATTGAATTTCTAAATGTAAGTAAATTAGCATATCGCCTACAGTAAACAAACATAAAGGTTGCTTTTCTTCACATTTAATTGCAATATTTCTATTTATTTTCTGAATTCAACTTATTGGAGTTAAATATTATGTGCCATAGTTGTGTTCATGACTTGATCTGCTTTCTTCAATACATTAAATAAAAAGTCTGTGCATTACTGTTCATTATTTTCACTTAAATCTATTTCTAAATCCATGAACCTTTTCCATTTTCTCAACCTGAGATATGTAATTCTCATAAACGTAAGAGGGCATCTTACGTTTTAAACTCAACTAGTGCTGGATTGCAACATCAAGGACTTAAAGGCAGGATGTAAATGTGAGTTGGCTTTATTATTGGTCAACGTTTAACACATAGAATTTAACGTTTAAGACATAGAATCAGGGTCCATAATAAAAAAAATGAAAAAAAAAAAATATGAACAAACAAAAACGAAGCAAAATGATAAATCCCTGGAAGTAGAAACCAAACCTAAAAGAAAAACCAGATAAACTGACTAAGAATGAGCTGGAATAGGAAAGTGAGACTGGAAAGTGAAAAATGAAGATAGCTGGGTCAGCAAAAACAAGACATTACACAGAACTACAGTGAATAACCAACACAAGACTGAAACAGGCATGAAACAAGGCAAAACTGGGAACAAGTTTGCAACAGAGACATCAGCTGAGGGTGTAAACACAAGGGTAGAGCTTGCAGAAAACAGTAAAAATACATGTACATGGCTGAGAGACAAGATGGCAGGGAAACCAATCCAGGTTTTGAGACAAAAACCAGAAGACAGGACCACATGACTAGGAAACGAAACATGATCTAAAACAGTGCTCAGCCCTGGTTCTGATGTACTACTGCCCTGTTGCAGTACTCTCTCTGCATTAACATATTCATATCAGATCAGGAAGGGTGTGTTAAATGAATCAGTAGTTAGATCAGCGTGTTGGGAGCAGAGAAATTTAAAATGTGCAGGCCAGTTGTATTCCAGGACCATAACTGAGAACCATTGAGCATGAATGTTACATGGAAGTTAAATTGTCTATACCAGTACACACCCATACAACAACATCATGACTTCCGTGTATCACTGATTGTCCATTTTATCAGCTCTACTGACCATATAGGTGCACTTAGTTCTACAATTACAGACTGTAATCCATGTGTTTCTCTGTTACTTTGTTAGCCTTTCACCCTGTTCTTCAATGATCAGGACCATCCAAGATCATTCTCAGCACTGCAGGGACATCAATGTGGTAGTGGTGTGTTAGTGTGTGTTACGAGTGAATCAGACACAGCAGAGCTTTAGAACTCTAAACTACGGAGGACCAAAAATGACAAAAGTATAAATAAATAAATAAATGAATAAATAAATGAATGAATGAATAAATAAATAAATAAATAAATGGAGGACCAAACATGACAAAAGTATAAATAAATAAATAAATAAATATACATTTTTTCATGAAAAAGTGTATATACTAATAAATGTTTTTACTTTATTTATGTATCTAACATGTCTACATTTATTTATTTATGTATTTAACATGTCTACATTTATTTATTTATGTATTTCCACATGCCTACATTTATTTATTTATATATTTCCACATGCCTACATTTATTTATTTATGTATTTTCACTTGTGTCCATTTATTTATTTATACTTTTGTCATTTTTGGTCCTCCATTTATTCATTTATTTATTTATTTATTTATTTATTTATACTTTTGTCATTTTTGGTCCTCTATACTAAACAGCTGCATCAGCTCTAAACGTTTTATCTGTCTATTCAGAGTTAAAAAGGAAGTGGGTCCAAAGTCCATGTCATGTTCTTATCTGTATCTGTTTATTCCAAACAATGTATTCATTGTAGGAATGTTACATCCTTATTGCAAATATTTATTTCTGTGATCTAAAACTCTTTTTCAGTTATGTTTTATGCCATTACATTTCACTCTCTTTAGAGCTCTTTTAGTTGTACCTTGTCTAAAATATTTGTGTCTAAAGTTTTGAAGTGCAATCAAGATTAAATAATTGTACACAATTACACTGTTGTTATTTTAAAGGTCAAAAGACTGTCAGAAAAAAAGTGTCCCCATGGCTGAGATTGGAAGAATTAATGTTGACTCAACCAAAACCTATGACAAAGCATCTATGATTTTCTCTCCCTGGAAATTCTACATAAGACTGATTTTGGCGGTTGATTGTCCAGCCTCTATCATGATTAAATCTGCATATACCTTCCTTTACCATGACTAAACAATAAGTTACTCTGGAGTCATAACCCTAAATTTAAATGCAAAGCATAGCTCTTGTTAGTAAACACATCTGTCTAGTACATCCAATCTTAATAATCTTAAATAATTTTTAAAAATAATTTTATTCAAAAGGTAAACTGTTTCATAATATATTAATTAAATGTAAAATTATAAATGTAAGCTTTTTGTTTTTATGTTCATGCTATTTGAAAATTAATTCTCTAATAATTTAAAATTCTAATAATATGAGATTCTGGATTTCTGATTTTCATGAGCTATAAGCCAAACTGATCAACATTTAAAAAAAGACTTGAACTATGTCAGTTTACATGAAATGAATGTAAAATATAAATAATCCACCCATTTGACTTAAATGATGAACACAAATGAACCTTTTTCATATTTTAGTGTTTTGATGTGGCACTGTATACATTATTGTGATTACCTGTACTGGGTAGCCTTCATTTTCCAGTCGTTCCTGTGGATCAAAGTAAACCACTCTCCACCAACAAAGGAAATCACACTGCCCCACTAAGCTCACTTCTTGTAGCCGGGACTTCTTAGCACACTTCTGGAATGTTCTATGGTCACTGGCCAGGTAAAGCTAAATAAAGTAATACAAGTCACATACAGTATGAGGACAGATGACCACTTATAAGGCTTTTGTAAGACTTTTTAAGAAGAATATTCTCCAAGACTATTCAAAATACACAAAAATTACACACAAATATAATGTTACTGCAAAGTCAGAATGGTCAAGAAGTAAAAATTTTTAATGAAATGAGGTTAAAAATAGGGGAGGGTGATATCACTAATTCTCCTTTCAATCAAATGCAGAGTATTACCCATAGTAATATCCCAATCCCAATACTAATACTGTTATGCATGTATGTACTGTGTGTATGTATGTATGTATGTTTGTATGTATAAATGTATGTACTGTATGTATGTATGCATGTACTGACAATGTAGACATCAAAATGTTTGATGGTTATTTTGATCAGTAAAACAAAATGTCTGTCTCCATGTGATCTGACATTATAAATGTTTCATTTGCAGAATCCAACATAAAAAGCATGTATGTGTAAATTTGATTTATTAAGAAAATGTTATTTACAAATGAAATTAAGGGTTGTAATTTTTCTTTTATGACAGAATACTTCAGAAAAAAACAGGGAAACTCAGAGTAGCCAGGAGAGGATGATGATGATGATGTGTTTTTACTCCCAGATGCAAATATTGTATTTAACAAATGCACCACCAAACTTCTAAGGATATCATGAATCAGCAGGAAAGATGGAAATTCTCTTTAAACACAATGGCATGTATACAAACACGAAACTCATCATCACAAGCTCATGGGCAGTCCTTTGCATGCTTACCTCACCAGCAAAACCTGCAGAAGCTCTCAGGGCAAAGCTCTGTTCATATCTGAGTGTTTCCCCGTCTGGTGTCCCATCCAAACTAGGCCACAAACCACAGTAAGAGGAAACACTGATCAGTGTGTGTGAGTGTGTGTGTGTGTGTGGGTGTGTATAATGCCACTATCTGTGTGAATAAGTGTGTTTATGTCACTGTGTACATGATCACACATGATTTGTATATGTATCAAAATACCTGGTAATGATAAGGGCATTCCTTACACATGGCTTTAAACTACTGGCTCCACCCACTTGGCAGGGTCCCTGAAGGTAAGTGTCAGAGTTTGTCTCTGGATGTGAGCTGATATTGCTGAGGTCAGCTATTATACTGAGGCTGCAGGGATTGCGTGGGTCCAGACTGGTTCCTCCAGAGTTTACCAGCATTACAGTGTCTCCGAAGTGCAAATATCCATCTTGTGACACAGAGAGACTCACCTGGAAAAAGCAAAACATAACAACTAAAACATTTTGTGTGCTTCTCTTTTATTTGTTGCTGATAAAGCACTGAAGTGTGATGTATCAATCAGAAACTAAAAAGTTTGAACACCTTCAAATCATGATGCATCGGTGTGAAGGTAGTGACTTTCCATCAACTTTGACTGTTTCCACGGAGTTATAATAGCATTAATTTAAAGCATCTACTCATATTTTCATCCAAAATAACATTATTTACATACACTATATGGCATTGGGACACTTACTCCTTCATTGTTTCTTCTGAAATCAAGGCCACTAAAAAAGAGTTTGTCCTGCTTTTGTTTGAGTAACTGTCTCTACTGTCCAGGGAAGTACTGCTATTAGATTTGATTGCATTCAGTGATAAGAGCTTTAGGGAGGTCAGTACGTTGGATGATTTGTCATGCTTTGCTCCATTTTCTTTACTTAAAATTACATCTTAAAAAGTACTGAAATACTAACCATTATTGCACACCAGCATTAAATGTTAACCAGACAGAGAAGGTCACTTTCAGAAGGTAAACTTACTGTAAACTGCAATATATTACAGTTCATTGCTTTTATTGCAGTTTATCACATGGATACTATGAATAAAAAGTAAAAAAAAAAAAAAAAAAAAAAAAAAATACAAATCATGCTGCTCATATACCAATTATACCATTTTATTTTATGATATGTTACCATGGTGTTCATCACACACACACACGCACACACACACGCACACGCACCACATGGCCTGACACCAGGTATTCTGGAACCACCAGAGCTGAACAAGATGTTAAATAGATGTTAAATAGATACTTCTTCAGTCCCAGCAAAAACCTTGGAAGTCCAGTCAGTGTTTCACTATTGTTAATGGACAGTCCAGTATCTTCAGACTGGATTTGTAGCAAAAGTAAACTCTATAACACCCTTATGTCTTTTGTTCATCACAGCACTCAACCAGGCCTGGTCACTGGAGTAGGAGAATGTGGGTGATCACTGGAGCAACTGTTGGTTTTTGGCTGCATATGAGACAACAGCCTGTCGCTGCAACGGGAGCAGCTCTGTAGTTTAGTCCAAGTGTGTTCAGAGAATTCTTCACAGTCTGGAGCCATGTTAATGAAACTATTTTGAAACAAGCAAGTTCAGACACAAAGTCATTTAAATTATATTTCATTTTGACAATTGCATATGAGTAATGCACAGTATAAGAAATGAGCTACGCTACTGAGGGCACAAAAAGCTGAATAAGGCCAATAGGGGGCAGTATATCTCACCCAAAAGCTTATAGAATGTGCTTATAGAATGTGCTTAAAAAAACAAAGTAAGCATTTATTTTTATTGAGTATTTTCTATATATTTTCTATATTTCTGCATAAATATGACCTAAAACATCATCAAATTTTCACACAAGTCCTAAAAGTAGATAAATAGAACCCAGTTAAACAAATGAGACAAAAAATATTATACTTGGTCATTTATTTATTATGGAAAATTATCCAATATGTCATATTTGTGTGAGGCAAAAGTATGTGAACCTCTACTATTAGCAGTTAATTTGAAGATGAAATTAGAGTCAGGTGTTTTCAATCAATGGAATGAGTAGGCACCCTGTTTCATAGAACATGGATCTATCAAAATGTGCACATCACAACATATGTTTGTGGAAGTGTATCATAGCATGAACAAAAGAGATTACAAAACCATCTCTAAAGAGTTTGAACTCCACCAATCTACAGTCAGACATATTGTGTACAAATGGAACAAATTCAGCACCATTGATACCTGCCCCAGGAATGGTCGACCAACAAAGATCACTCCAAGAGCAAGGCGTGTAATAGTTGTTGAGGTCACAAAGGACCCCCTGGTAACCTCTAAGCAACTGATGGCCTTTCTTACCTTAGCTAATGTTAATGTTAATGAGTTCACCATCAGGAGAACACTGAATAACAATGGTGTGCATGGCAGGATTGCAAAAAGAAAGCTCTCCAAAGAGAACATTGCTGCTCATCTGCAGTTTGCTAAAGATTTGCCAGAAAGTTATTGGAAGAATGTTTGGTGGACGGATGAGACCAAAATATAACTTTTTACTTTAAATGAAAAGTGTTATGCTTGGAGAAAGGAAAACACTGCATTCCAGCATTAGAACATTATCCCACCTGTGAAACATGGTGGTGGCAGTATCATGGTTTGGGCCTGTGAATTATGAATTATATCAGAGAATTCTAAAGGAAAATGTCAGCACATCTGTCCATGAACTGAATCCCAAGAGAAGGTGGGTCATGCAGCAAGACAATGACCCTAAGCACACAAGTCATTCTACCAAAGAATGGTTAAAGAACAGTTACCAGAAACATTTAGATGCAGTTATAGCTGCATATGGGGTCAGACCAGATACTGAAAGCAAAGGTTCACATACTTTTGCCACTCACAAACATGTCATATTGGATTTTAATAATAATAATAAATGACAAAGTATCATATTTTTTCTAATTTGTTTAACTGGGTTCTCTTTATCTACTTTTAGGACTTGTTTGAAAATCTGATGATGTTTTAGATCATATTTATGCAGGAATACAGACAATTCTAAATGGTTAACAAACTTTCAAGCACCACTGTAAATCTGTAATTGAGTGTGCAGTGTAATCTGACGTTACATTTTGTATTATTAAAAAGGAGAGGAAAAGCAGAAAACACAATAAAATGAGGACATCATGAAGAAAAGACTAGATACAGTTTCTTACTGGTTGCAGGATGGCTCGTCTCAGCAGAGCACTTTTCTGAACTGTAAGCTCTCCTCTATCTTTCTTATAGAGGAAGTCCTTCAGGTTGTCCTGCAGAAACAATGTTAACATTAAGGAAACTTAAACTTGACCATTTTCATATAGCACTAGCTAAATTTGAATTATTATTATTATTATTATTATTATTATTATTATTATTATTATTATTATTATTATTATTATTATTATTTGAATTGCAGATAAACATTTCTATAGTTCTATAGTTCTATAATATAGTGATATATAAAAGCTAGTTAGTCACATAACACTTTTCTTTATATTTAAAAAAAGAAAAGAAAAAGCACTGGGGTTTAGATCAAACTGATAGCATTAGCAAAGCAATGGATTTACTAAATGTATTAATGCAGACATGAAGTTATATAGTACCAGTCAAAAGTTTGGAGTAATTCAGTGTTTTTATTTTTTTATTTATTTTCCTACGTTCCTCCTAAGGAACACAAGGAGTCATGTAGTAAATTTAAAAGTGTTAAACAAACCAAAATATGTTTTAGATTTTAGATTCTCCAAAGTAGGCACAAAACTGATGGTCTCAAACACATTAAGAGGGGAAGAAATGCAAGTAATTATAATAACTCTTGACAAGGCATATCTGTTAACTGAAAGCCATTCCAGGTGACTACCTCATAAAGCTGACTAAGAAAATGCCAAGAAAGCTGTCATCTAAGCAAGAGGTGCCTACTTTGAAGAATGCAAAATATAAAACATATTTTGGTTTGTTCAGCAGATTTTTTTTACTAAATAATTCCATATGTATTTCTTCATAGTTAAGATGACTTTAGTTTTAATTTACAATGCAGACTATTTTTAAATAATGAACAACCACTGAATGTGAATAAGGAGTGTCCATACTTGTGACTGGTACTGTATATCAGTTTATAAGTTTATTACGTTTTTTTTTTTTTTTCCTGGATCTTATGTACATAAAATTAAGATAATATTATGATTAGAAATATTATAAAGCACTCTAGGAGAAATAAAGTAATAAAAAGATACAATAATAATATATAACAGATTGTTATTATTATTATTATTATTATTATTATTATTATTATTATTATTATTATTATTATTATTATTATTATTACAACAAACCTCCTCCAGGGCCACGTCCTCTCTCCAGTTTCCCACTTGCACTTTGGAGCTGTAGGTTCGGACAGTGGCCATTTGCACTCTCTGGTGAAATAAACGTAGCGCTGTACTCTAATCAAACTGGTGGTTTAGATTTATCGATGATAAAATTCTATTTGATAAATTAGCAGATTAACTACTTTAGTATATCAGAGCCTCATCCATACAACACTGAGTAATGTTTACACGTCTCCATAGTTACACGTGAAGGCCTGGACTCTGCTCAGCCAATCAGCGCAGTCGCTCGCTAACCAATCAGCACTCGGTAACGTAAATGCTAATGATAGTGTTTTACTGCATTAAACCGCTCTGAAAGCAGAACATTTAGAAATAGTGTATTGGCTTATGGTTCAGCTCTATTACAGTTACAGTAAAAGGGAACAGACGTATATTAAAAAAAAAAAAAAACTTTCTAGGTTTACAAATGACTGTTGAGGCAACCAAGGATAACAGTGGAATATAGAAATTAGTCAAATAAGGCTTTCTCTACTTCCTCGTTATCTGTACTATATCTGTACTTCCTCTTTATATCTGTCAAAATACATTTGAGTATCAACAATGAGGGGATTGAACACACCTTTCCAGGTGAGATTTGTACTCAGTGACAATATATGATATACCAGGTAAACTATAACTACCAGTATACAGTATGCACCAGTAGCACATTGAATATTGCTCTCTCAGCAGTCCTGAAAGCTCAGTCCCGTGTGTATGTAACAGGATCTCAATCACTTTACTAGACTGCAGCTTTTCCCTTCCTGTTAAGAGTTTTAATATTTCAGAGCTCAGCTCTCATAAACATCTTTTATCTATTTATGACCTGTCAGTTCTGTTATTGACGAAGAGGCACTTACCGCTCATCACTTACCGTCTCTGTCTCATACACACTCTCTCTCACACACACTGCCACTCATAGCCTAAGAGGACTTTAAACTTATGTAGTTGTCTGAAGTGTCTTTACTCAACAGCCTGTTTCCCCTATGCTACAGTCTCTGCATTTGATTCTCTTTGGCAGTTTAAAGACATGTGAAAATATATGGCATCATTTCATATGACAATATATCTACATTAATTAAGTTATCTGCTGTAGCACTGGCTTAATAAATTATAACTTCAAATCTATATATGCAGAAAAGCCACAGTAAAGTCAAGCCTAGTCTATGTTTGCATAGTGATAGTGCCTACATTTAGCCAAGACAAATGACAGAATTCTGGTTATCATTTATTCATTCACTCTCATTTTCTATATTATAATTGATACATTTTATGTTCATTAAACATAAAATGTTCTAACATTTTCTGATTTGTGAGTGTAATTTAAGTTGGAATATCTGTTCCTGTATACAGGCAAATTAAAGGTAATTATAAGCTGAAGTTGTTGAATTCCTCATCTTAATAATGTGAAACCTGGCTGAGCTTTTTCTGCAAATATGAGGAAGTCCTCATTTATCAGTTGCAGTAGACAGAACTGGGACTCAGCAACCTTTAGCTGGGAAAAAAGAGGACAAAACATCTCCCTTACCCTCCCTCCCATCACTATCTTTCACTCTTTCCACTGGCTATCATAGCCCATTATTGGTCCTGTGATGTTACTTTGCAGAGTGTGTGCTATTGCCATTAAACCATTGCTTCCATTATAGATCCCTGTGGGCATATTTCTCTATCTTTTAGCTTCTCTAAAACAATCAGTGAATGCTAAAGGTATTGCACATACTCTGCATTTTTGTTCTTAGTGCTGTTTGCATGTAGCTAATGATTTGTGTGTAAGATATCCTAGTCCCAGCAGATGCTAGAAAGAATGCCATACATATACCATAGATTTCCAAAGTGGGCCTTATATGGGAATTTCACTGATTTTTCAAAATGTTAGAATAATTCAGTTCTTGAAATAATTAAGATTGTTAAGATAAAGTCAAACTAGTTTGAAGGAAAATGAATAATTTTAAAGAAACCAAATCAAATTCATTCATAGCAGTTCTCATAGGAACCAGATGTTCAAAGTACCTCTAATGCCCCTAAAAGCTACATCACAGAAAATTATCCCATGAAAAGGTTCTGACTTCTTTGTCAGATGCCTGATGAATTGTATTTTCAGATTCCCTTAATGTGCATTTGCCCTAAAATGCATTTGAAAAATAGATACAACTTGTAGAGATATGAGTGGTGTAAGAACAAGAAAAATATTTTTGCCACCATTTTATCTTTATTAACATTACTTTTAAATTCAATAAGACACAGTTAAGTTCACTAATCAATTAAGTTAAACTAGTCAATTATGGATAATAAATAAAATAATTATCTGCACCGCAGACATCATGACACTTGGTTTATATAATGTCATGAAGACTTTAGACTTTTCTAAAGTGCTCCAATCACTTTGTTTAGATCTCAATGATAAAATTATACAGAAATCTATTCTCTTTAATAACCTCCAGTCTTTATATAGCCTGGCCAATTTGGTCATGTTCAGAAAAAAGCTAAGGGCACTGAAGAGTTAAAAAAATAATACATTAAAATTACTGAAGAAGGTAAAACATGGATCTACTTTTATCAGATGTTAATGCTATAGGGAAGAATATTTCTAGTTTACTATATAGGAGATCATATTGGTGCATAAATGTATGCGTTGTATGTGTGTGTTATTTTAGTGAGGGGATCCCCCTTTCATCTAGACTAGAGTATGTGTGAACATCTATGCCTGACTCAAATTGCTGGGGAATTGGATTAGACTAATGGGCATCTCCAGCAACTGCAAGAGGATTTACCGGAAACCTTCTAACCATAAAAGAGTTGAATCAGCTTAGACAGTGAAAGCTTATGCATTTATGTGCATGCTGTAGTAAACTAGGAACAAAATGAGGCAGAGTAAAAGCATGCATTCCTCTGCAAATACAGTATATGGTAAATGTATGCATTAGTAGACACACACTTTTCTCAACTCCATGTTAAGAGCAAAGAAACTTTAATAAATTGGTGCAATAATGTAAATGTAAATCTCTGTTTAATCTGGAGCTTAAAAGCTGTGGTGATTTTAGATTGGTCATCTCAGCAACGGCAGTTTTTCTTTTTCCTAACAAACTTGTTAAATGTTGAATTTGAAAAGACATTTCAATTGTACTAAAAATTTAGTAACATTTCATTTTAGACTGGTATTCACAAGGCTACATCACTTGCGGCAACACTGGGGGGCAGCCTGGTGGTTAGGGATCTGGTCTTGTGACCGGAATGTTGCCAGATTGATCCCTGGATAGATCATGACTGAAGTGCCTTTGAGCATGGCAGTTAACCCCCAACTGTTCCCCAGGCTCTGTGGATAGGGCTGCCCATGTATCAGGCACATGTTCTCACAGCCTAGTATGTTAACTACAGTGTGTTTCAATGCACAGATGGGTTAAATACAGAGGTCAAATTTTGTTGTGTGCAATCACATTAGCAAAAAGTTTAATTTAATCTAATCTTACACAACCTCTAACATAAACCTACATAAATAATTATAAAGGCTTATACAAGAGACATCATCTGACATAGAAACTGCTTTTGTCCATTTTGATGGAAACGGGCAAATCCAACTTTTATTACAAGATGACATCCATTGAAATAAGACTTTATAAATGTTATTGTTGGCTTATGTCAGTGGTCATTGAAAGCGCATGTAGGTGTTATGAAGGCTTATGAATGTCGACCTAAACGGGGAAAAAACTCTCAGCCTGTCACAACATATGACACCATCATCACTTTTTGAAGAAAGAGCAGAAACAGTAGAGAAATACATTACAGGATAACATCAGGAGTTATCAACACTGCACACATCAGGCATCTTAAAAGCACCACAGTAATATGTCTTGTTGAGAAACTGCACCATTACATTAAATGTACAAATTTAGGAATATATTCCTATTTTAGACATTTACAAGAAGTTATATTGTGTACAACAACAGATCCTGCAGTCCAACAAAGGTGTGCCAAAATTTATCCAGTGAACAATAGGCCTGTGCACTGTAAAAATATTTGTTAACTTAACTTAGTCAAGTCATCTTTTCCATTGACTCAGTTATGTTGTAAAGACATGACATGTTAAGTGTATGTAACTTAAACTTAACAAGTCATGTCTTTACAACATAACTGAGTCAATGCAAAAAGATGACTTGTCTAAGTTGAGTTTTTGTACAGTGTACTGTACAGATGGTGTGTGTGTAAAGTGAGACGTGAACTTATAATCATGCTTAAAAATTAACTTAAAACAAGCAGAATAATATTTTAATAATATATATATTTGTATGTATTTACATATTATGCAGTGCATATCGGGATGACGATGATGAGGATGAGGATGACAGTAGCAGTGATGCCGAGTGCAGTGATGCGATAAGTTTGAGTCCTGCTGCAGGGCGTGAGGGACTGTGAGCGCTGCAGGAGTGTGTCTGAGGCTGGAGTGTAAACATCATCCATCCAGAAGTCCATAGATTCAGGACCCTGAAAAGTATGGAGGTGATAATTTTTCTGTTATCACTGTAAACACAAAATCTACAAGCTTGACAAGCTACTAGTGCATTCATAATTTAATTAAAAAAGGTGCACTGTCATATATTTTACATTAATTATACATAATGTGACAAATTTCAAACACCAGCAGGTGATTTAGCAGCCTAAATCATCAAAGAGAGTGGAAACTTGTGACAGTGGGCTTCAGATACCTTGGATTCTGTACCTTTCCAAACTTCCTCCAGACTCTAGCTTTTCAAGTCTTTTTTGCTTTACTGCTTATAGCTCATGAAATCAAAAATACAGAATCTCAAATGAGTCGAATATTTCATTTCTATTCAAATAGTATAAACGTTTAAACAAAAAAAGAATTGAAATATGTCGCTTTACATGCAATGAGTAAAAAATATGAAATTGTGTGTGTGTGTGTGTGTGTGTGTGTGTGTGTGTGTGTGAGTGTGTGTGAGAGAGTAGTCTCTGTTCCATCATATGAAATAATATCAGCTTATTTGGTTTAGCAGACAATTAAGCTACTAATACACATTTTAAATTATTTTAAAAATGGTTTACTGGTTACAACTGAAACACTGCCCAAACTCCCCAAATGTACTGCTGCTTATTCAGTAATTCATTTAAAAGCACTTTTCCACAAATGGCTTCTGCTCTATTCCAAACAAGTACAAGCTGTACAATCATTTTATTAATCTTAACAAAGACAAAAATAAAGTTTTATGCAGTGGACTTTATTTGATTTATAAACTTAATTGACTGACCCGCATAATTTCAGTTCATTCTGATGAACAAATATTTAACCCTGAAGGGCCCACACGTCAGTCCTGCACTGTCATAACTACACAACACTAAAAGTATCATCATCATCATGCCTCTGGCTTAACTAATTAATCATGTTCTTAACTTTGGCAATCAGTGACAATCAAATTTGAGTTAAGTGGGCTAACCTGCAGTTCGAAAGGAGTCAGCTCTGTTTGGCTCCAGGAGACTTTGGGGCGGTCAGTGAGGCGCAGGTTAGAGCTCTGTGTGGAGCTGTGCAGTGGAGCTCTGTGGGATTCAGGGATGTGGTGAGAGCTCTTTCTCCTCTCCTGCATGCGGTGAATCTCTTTCTTACACAGCCCATCCTGCTGATCGGCCTGTAGTAAGCAAAGCAATAAACTCAAGCATTCATTTTTATAGACAGAGAGAAATTGTGTGTGTGCATTGTCTGTGTTTTCCATACTTTTGATCTGACCAAATAACTTCAATACTTCTTAATTCAGCACCAGATTTCAGTTCGTAAGCAGTCATTTTAACTACATTTATCTATTGTAAAATGTAAACTATTTATTTAATATCTCATTCACATTATGCATATGTGTGATTAACAATTCTTCAGGATTAATCTGTTGTAGGCAGAAAATATACCCACATCCAGCATCGTACACACATTTCTGGACACAAAGTAAAAGAAAATTATCAAAAAACTATTGTTCAGGAAATGGTACACACACACACACACACACACCTCATTCAACTGTTTTTTTCTTGCTTTTCCTACCTTGTAAATGAATATGGAAGTCATCCAGATTATGAAAGAACACATAATGAATAATGTAGTAAACTTAAAAGTGTTAAACAAACCAAAATATGATTTAGATTTTAGATTCATCAAAGTAGACACACAACTGATGGTCTCAAACACATTTAGAGGCAAGAAATGCAAGTCATGAACTCAGACAAGACACAGCCGTTAACTGAAAGGCATTCCAGGTGACTACCTCATAAAGCTGACTGAGAAAATGCCAAGGAAGCTGCATCTAAGCAAGAAGTGCCTACTTTGAAGAATGTAAAATATAAAACATATTCTGGTTTGTTTAACACTTGTTTTGTTTACTAAATAATTCCATATGTATTTATTCATAGTTTGGATGACTTTACTATTAATCTACAATGCAGAACATTTTTACATAATGAAAAACCCCTGAATGTCCAGGTGTGTCCAAACGTTTGGGTAGTTGGGTTGAATGTGCGTGTATTTGTATGTTTGTGTGTGTGTGTGTGTGTGTGTGTGTGTGTGTGTGTGTGACATCATCTGTGTGACATATATTCCATGAGAACACATTTATAACACTTTTATTTTTGCAGAAAAAATATTTTTAGCCACTTTTAATAACAAAATCCATAAATATTGCTGCTCCAAATACTCAGTCTTTTGTGGTAGAAGGTGAGGTAGTTATTGACATTGAGATTATAGACTTCAGTACAACTTTTTACTCTCCACTGTAAGTTTAACACACATTTTGTGCAAGACATCATGAACAAAGGAATATGATGTACCGGTATATGTACTTTGAGATAGCATTAATGCTATAGCACTTATTTCAGCATTTTGCACAAGATAACCCTTTTCAAAGACATTCTTTAGTTGGAAAATGTTTGCATATAACCCCTATTCTAGTGCTTAATAGTGTTTGTTGAGGTTTTATGGAATATTACATTGTATTCTATATAGAATGTTTATGGACTAATATCTCCTATTCTACTGTATTCACAGTACACAGAGTGTAAGGAGCTGTCTGGTGCAGCATTTGTAGATGCCATACAGTGATATTTATATATAAAATGACTGGTATGGCTGTAACTTGAAATTAATTGGCCTGTGTGTGTGTACACATAGGTAAGTGTATGTCAGCTTTGAACAAAAAAATGTTTTAAACCCTGATATATATATAAGGTTTCCTCATGGAGGGGAATTTCTAGTTTCCTCCATGCTGTGTGTTTGCATGTCTACCTGAGCAGGGTGTGTGTGTTGCTCCTTGCTGTAGCTGACACTCCACTCTCGGTGGTGTTCAGAGCTGCTGCTCTCTGTGTGGCTCCTTGAGGCCCTTCGAGAAAACAAGCCTCTGCGCTTGGCTGCAGCCCCCTCAGCCCCCTCCAAGTCTGGGTTGGTCCTGGGGGGCCCCTGCTGTTGCTGTACACTGAGCATGCAGCCTAGTGCAGCTTGCTGGTGTGCACATGGCTTATCTGAGTGTGTGTGCACAAGCTGTCCTCTTTGCTCCAATCGGTTCAACGTGGCAAGGACCAGTGCCAGCTGTTCTCGAAGCTCCGAGATGGGCTCTAGCCTCTGCTCCAGCTCTGTGACCCGCTGCAGTAGCCGACCCACACCCCAACGAACCCCCTCTTCAGGCCCCTCCAGAGAATGGAAGAGCCTCCGGAGCTTTCCTAAACGTTCTCGTCGCTCTGGCAACCCAGCCCCGCCCCCCTCCTGGGCCCCACCTGCTTCACCTGGTAGCACCGCCATCGAACCACACATGCTAATGTCATCCAAAAAACGGAAAATGGCACTTATGTCGTCCTCGCCAATGTCAGGATTATCAATGGACAGCTTGTCGCTTAGCATAAGGCTCCTCAGGGCACGCCGGTCATGAGCCTCTGTTTGAGTAGCCACACTGGTCATGCCATCAGCACCTGGCGAACAGTCATACCAAGCATCCAAACTCAACCCACTCAGACGCTTCAGGGTGTCCCGTACTGACCTGACAATGAAAGGGTCAAAGCCTGGAATGTCAAAGCTACTGCTATCAAAGCTAAACTTGGCTAATCCTGGTTTTGCTAATCCAGATTTATTAAGGGCAGACTTTTCAGATCCAGGTCTTTGTGACTTGTTTTTTTCTAGTCCAGGTTTGTCCTCTTCATCTGGCCTACTGTCAATGTCCAGGCTGTGGCTTTTGGCAGCCTTGGCTTGAGTTTGTTGACTCCTCTCCGTCACTGTGGGCCCAAAGTAGGTGGAACTCTGCAAGTCATTCAGGCTTTTAGGCTTCTGCTGGTATGGAGTCTGTGCAGCAGACTGTGTATTTGTGGTAGGAGCGTGCATTTGTGTGATGGATGTATGTGTGTGCACAGCTAGGTCATTCATTGGCATGGCAGGCCCTTGTGAGCAAGTCAGCACTTCAGATGGCTGTGAAGCATGCATGTAGGGGTTTGAAGCAGGGCCGTGTGCATGTGCTGGAAGATGGTGCATATGTGTCGGTGCATCATGCAAGGCTGCCACAGAGTCATTTGCGTATATAGCAGAATCAGGATACGGGTTCCTGTAGGCGAGGAAGGGGACATCCTGCTCTCCATCTGCAATTCCTTCCTGGGTTTGCTCTGACTGGCTACTGGATTCCTTGGGGACATATGGTACCAAATTGTGGAACTCCCCTTTGAACATACTCCTCTTCTGAGCGCAGGAGTAAACAGGCTCTGTATCCGAACTGACCGCTGGAACCTTGCTGGAGGGTTCCTGGTTCCTGGGGTTTTCACCAGGGATGTCCATGGAGTGTGTGCTCTGCATGCTGCCTTGGTGGAGTGCGTGAGTGTGAAAGTGTGACTGAGTCTGCGTGTGCAAGACTTCAGTGTTCACACTGATCAATCTTTCAGTGGAGCCCTCATATTTAGAGCCTGAAGCTATTGCTCCACCCCCTGCTTGCAGCCAATCACAACGAGGGCATCCCTGACCACAGACCAGGCAGGAGGTCTGGGACTGGCCAGTGTTTGTGCGTGAGGGGGGCAGACGTGTGTGTGTAAGCAGGTTGAAGAGGGAGACCACATCAGCGGCCGCAGACAAGCGGTTACTGCAGGGCGGGTGTAGTCGTTCACGAAAAAGAGTGGCAGGGAAGCATGGGTCACGGCAGGCTGTGGAATACAACAGACTGCGCAGCTCCAACAGTGGCTGGAGCTCATAACGTCCACTCAGGTACACACACACGTCTGCATACGACACAAGACCACGGCACACACCCAGCACCTCCAGGATCTCCAGCAGCACCAGGGGGTCATCAGCACTGTCTGACATAACTGCAGCAAATCTGCACATACACTATAACACTGCCACCATGATCACTCCATTGCAAAAACTATTCTTACCATCAACATTAAGCCTATAGAAAATCTACACACTAGCTATCAACTATCAACTCATCCTGTTCAACCTCAAAGTATACTGACCATTCCAACTCACATACAGGGGTAATTTCTCAAAGTAGTGTAACAGGACACATGCATAGGAATCCACTGCATCAGATGCACAGTGCAAAGACAGAGAGGTTCCTTAGTAATCTAGAATGCATAACAGAATACAGATCCATAAGTTGCTGTTGCATTAGACGCACAGTGCAATAGAGTTAGAGAGAAAGGTTATATTCCAAAAGAAGCATGCCTATGTCTTTTAATTTCAGTGACCTACCTACCTGACCCATGCAAAATGCAGTGGACACCCTTGACTTTCTGCAGAAAGCCAACTCTGCGCATTCACATCCAATTCAAAACCAGGCTTCTCAGTGATAAAAAAGGCAACCAGGTCATCTTTCCACAGTAATAGACTTTCCATGATAATTATGATAATTCCTTGCTCTGCTTTAAAAGGCTCCCCTGCAGCTTTTCTGAGCTTAATAGAGTGCTCCTTAAAAAAAATTAAGAGAAAAAATTAGGCAATTCCATGAAGCTGAAATCAAGTACATCACTGCGGAGTGCTGACCTTATTCAAAGCCTTAAAATAGCCACTGTCGTTGTAGCATATAAGAGGGGCACATCTTTAGAATGCACCAGTTTTTTTCCCACCTGTATTCTGACATGCTGTGCCTCGGGTGCTTAGATTGGCTAGTAAGCTCCTGTCCTGCATCCAGATTGGTTAAAAGTACATCAGAATTCAGTTCTGATTCAGAATTCAAAAGATGCATTATGTTATTGGGGTTTCTATATACAACCTCAAATCAGAAAAAAGTTGTGATAGTATGGAAAATGCAAATAAAAAAAAGCTTTACATTGACTTTTATTTTATTGTAGGCAGTGTGAACTATGATTTTAACTTCATTTCATTTGTTAATGTACATCTTTTAGTGCATTTTAGTCCTGCAATACACACAAAAGTTAAGACAGTAAAGCATTTGCCAATTTATAATGTTGCTATTCCTTCTCACAACACTTGAAATACATTTTGGCACTGAGGATACTAAGTGATCAAGTGTTTCAGGTGTTATGTTGTCCCATTCTTCCAGCAAACATGTCTGAAAGTGTGCAACAGTAAGATTAAGATCAACCAATGTGATTTTTCACACAACGGAATTTGACCTTCGCATTTAACCCATTAGTGCACTGAAACACACACACACACACACACACACACACACACACACACACACACACTAGGCTGTGAGAATTTGTGCCCGAAGCAGTGGGCAGCCCTTATCCACTGGCGCCTGGGGAGCAGTTAGGGGGTTGGGTGCCTTGCTCAAGGGCACTTCAGTCATGTCCTGTCTGGGGATCGAACCGGCGACCTTCTGGTCACAAGACCAGATCCTTACCACTAGTCCATGGCTGCCCCCAACAGGGTACAAGGTAGTAATCTAATTTTCCTCCCATCCATTATCCCACCTGCTTGATCCTTATCAGGGATAATAAAATTTTTCATTTCAAAATTCTCCACACATTCTCTGTTGGGGACAGGTCAGGACTTCAGGCAGGCCAGTCCAGTGCTTGTAACCTCTTCTGCAGCCATGCCTTTGTAATGTGTGCAGCATGTGGTTTTGCACTGTCTTGTGCTTTATGCAAATAAATAAATATTATCTTTGTTGAACATTGTTTTTAAGCATTTAACTATTTTTTTCCAACATTTGTTGACAAAGTGGAGATCCTTTGCCCATCTTTGCAACTCAGAAACTGTTGTGGGTACTGTTTTTGTACCAAATTATGATTACAGTCACCTTTTGACACCGTTTGAAATCACATCATTTAGTTAGTTCATCATTACTAGCCCCTGTTCTGTTCCAACTTTTTCTGCAAGGAATGGAGGTATATAAACAAAGGAAATTAAGTTGACTACACACATATATATTGGGCTCAAACTATCTGCAATGAAATAAACATTTGCACTTTTTTCTGATTTGTGTTGTACATACAGAGGCAAAGAAGAATACAAACACAGTAGCAAACACATTATACAATACAAAGAATGAAAACAGGAGCTAATGTGTATGCATATTATTATATATTCAATGCAATGTTTAAACCAATATCAAATGAGTTCACGCTCATACCGACATTACTGTCCAATCCTGAGGCAGGAGGCGGAGTTTTATGGAATAACTGACCAATCCTGAGCCAGGGGGCGGGGTTTGTTGGAATAATTGTGGAAAAACAAGAAAAAACAACACTGCAGTATAAAAGCTAGAAACATATAGGGCGTTAGCCTTGTGCTCAGCTTGTGAGTTCTCCACCTAAAAACTCCACCTTCCTCTAACTCCATCTATTAGTCCTGTAGAAACAGAGCTACTAGAAACTACAGAGATAAATGCAGAGTGTTTTTGTATGCACGTCTATCTCTTCTGTCTTAAAGAAATATAGTCCACTGGAGAGGAGGGACAAAGTGAACAAAAACTGCACACCAGCGCCACCAAACGACAGAAACAAAGCCACGTCTCTCTCTCTCTCTCTCTCTCTCTCTCTCTCTCTCTCTCTCTCTCTCTCTCTCTCTCTCTCTCTCTGTCTCTCTCTCTCTCACACACACACACACATTACCCAATCAAACTCATCAATTCATAATGGAGAGTCTCTCATTCCTCCTGCAAATGACAGCAAGACCACAAGGGGGCGACATACCATTACATCTATATGATCATTCATGAGCGAAAGACCCTCCAGAAGAGGAGAGGCAGTCTGAAGTACTCTTAAATATATAGCTATACCACAGGACCACCAGAGCAGGTATGATTTGAGTGATGGATCATTATCAGCACTGCAATGACGCTGATGTGGTGGTGGTGTGTTAGTGTGTGTTATGCTGGTATAAGTGGATCAGACACAGCAGAGCTGCTGGAGATTTTAAACACTATGTTAGGTCACAGTCCACTCTATTACACAAACTTCTTGTCTTCTTGTTCTTGTTCATGTTGGTCCACCTTGTAGATGTAAAGTCAGGCAGTATCTCATCTTTTGCATGCAGTTTGTGTTGGTCCTCTAGTCCTTCTTTGGTGCTCACAGGACACTGTTTTCAGTCCAGCGGAGACACTGGTGTAAAATATCAGCAGCTCTGCTGTGTTTGATCCACTCCAACACACACTAATACACCACCACCATGTCAGTGTCACTACAGTGTTGAGAATGATAAACCACTGAAATAATACCTGCTTTATTGTGGTCCTGACAGGGTGAAAGCAGTCTAACAAAGTATACAGAGAAACAGATG
>BRDA01027377.1:0-11003 GCA_036984385.1 Crenuchus spilurus | reverse complement strand
TATACAGAGGGGGATGTTTTAAATGCAAAGAAAAGGAATAGGGAGGTATGTTCTTCTTACATTATATTTACTACTAATAATAATAAAAAAATAATAATTCTAACAATAATATCTGTGGTTGGACGCTCTAGATTAGGGGTACTCAAATAGAAATGATGAGGGGCCACTTTTTTTTTTCTATGACTCAAGGGGCCATTTATTGGGACCGTGTATGATAACGTATCATAACAATATAACGTATAACATTTATAACATTTCCTTTTTATAAAAAAAAATAAATAATAATAATATATATATTTTTTTATAAATACCTAAAATAAAAATATAATTTGCATTTGGGCATAAATTAAATAATAACTAAATAAAACCAAACATAACCCTGTTAAAGATCCAAAGCAAATAACCTTCAGGCAGCCCATTTCTTGTGCTTTGTTTAACAAACTATGCATCGCTGTGTCAAGAACTATGTCATATTTCTCAGCTTAATGTGAGAAATGGCCTCTTGTGTCTTTCGTTTCCGAGGGCTTTACTGTTGTCTGTTTATTGTTGCCATGGAGGCAATCCCCAGCCTCGTCTTGAGATCGCGGTGTGCGATTTCAAAATAAGAGCGAACAGCGCGATAGAAAAAAAAAAAAAAAACTTTTCAAAACAGCTCGCGGGCCACAAATAGATGCCCAATGGGCCTAAAAAGGCCCGGAGGCTGCTATTTGAGTATGGGGGCTCTAGATTTTAGGCTGGTGTCAGGTTGTATAAGGAGCTTTATGTCAGACATTGGGATGAAGATTTTTGGGGACCTGGCAACCCTTATGTTGCTAATGCACATACGCTCCCCATCGTCTATGTAAATCCACCATTTAGTAAGTAATCCTGCAAAGTCCAGAAAACATAAATGACTTCTTTTTAACAAACAATTAAACATACATTTAATAAATCAATAAAGTGCGAAAGTTTTCATCCTTCACTAAAAACGACTCTGATTCAATGAATTCAATAAAACTGACGTGCTCATGCGCGGTACAAATCGAAGTGAGAGCAATGTTTAGCGCGCGGGAGAGCAGTGTTGAGCGCATGGGAGAGCAGTGTTGAGCGCGTGCGAGGGCAGTGTTGAGCGCGCGGGAGAGAAATGTTGAGCGCGCGGGAGAGAGATTTGTATACACTATTGAGTTTATGTACATGCAAAACTCTTCTTGCTTGCTCAAAACATTGCGCACGCGCGCTCAGAATTGTGGCACAAATATAACGCCATACTGCAGCGCATCTGGTGTGACACAGGAAGAGAGAGGTCGGGTGTGTGCGAGGTAGTGGCTCATTTCAGGGCATTGTTTTTAATCGCTCAGGTTTTCAAAAGATCATTTCAAACCGAGCTCAGTAAAATGTTAATAATAATAATAATAATAATAATAATTAAAAAAATGAAGTTTCAAAAGGGCACTTTCGTTGATAAAGAGCAGAATTGGTGGTGCTTTAGCACCACCTGGTGTCTATGTCTGCACGCCTATGGTCATCTGCATATCTGAGATTGTTAATAGTCCTTCCACCAATCTTGAATCCTCCCATAAATCCCTGTAGTGCTTTCTTCATCACTTGTTCTCCTAAGATGTTGAATAAACATGGTGAGAGGTTACATCCCTGACGGACTCCTTGTCTTACGCTGAACCATGCTGATGTGTGATCAGCTGTCCAGACGGCTGCACGCTGCTGACTGTACAAATTTCTCAGCAGCTGGATCAGGTGTGAGGGAAAACCCATCTCCAGCATGGTTATACACAATTGGTCATGTTATACCATGTTGAATGCCTTTGTGAAATCAATAAAACAGAAATACAGTTCCTGGTTCCTTTCTCTTGCTTTCTCCAAGATGATCCGGAGGTTTGTGATCTGATCCCGAGTGCCTCTTCTTGGTCTAAATCCAGCTTGTTCTTGGGCAATCTCATCTTCCAGCTTAGACTGAATTCGGTTTAATATCACTCTCAACAAGATCTTGCTAGCATGTGAGACCAGTGCAATGGTCCTGTAGTTCTTGCACTGGAGCAAGTCTCCTTTCTTGGGCAGTGGGATGAAAAGTAATTGCGTCCATTATTCTGGCCAAATTCCAGTTTCTCAAACTTCCATACAGACCTCATGGAGCTTATTCAACGTTGTCTCTCCACCAAACCTGAGCAGTTCAACTGCTATGTCATCTGGACCGGATGCCTTTTGTGTAGCCAGCTCTAACATAGCATGCTTGATTTCTTCCTTCAGTGGTGGTGGTTCCTTCTCTTGAACATCAGTCTGAATGTTATCTTCTGCACCACTGTATAGTTCCTCACAGTAGGATGTGTGGTTCTTGGAGTCTTGCTAAGTCTTCAAATCTGTTAGCAACCTCCACTTGGTACTGCAGCTTGAACTGGTCCTGTCTGAGTTTTCCAAGGTCCAGTTGACTTGGCTTCCTCACTTGTTTCCTTTTTAACCTCATCTTCAATGTCAACATCACGAGATTGTGATCAAAATCACAATCTGCACTGAGGCATGTGTGTGCATTATTGATTGACTGTTTCCATTGCTTGTTGATCAGGATGTAGTCAATCTCAGCTGTGGTCTCATGTTCATCACAGAAGTCTACCATTGCTTGACCTCTATCATTTATTGTACCATGACCATATTTCCCAAGCACTTCACTTTCTGCTGCATTTTCTCCGACTCTGGCATTGAAATCTCCAGTGATGACAAGTAGGTTCTGCTTGGGATTCTCCACAAGTATCTGTTCAAATTCCTTTTAGAACTGTTCAATTTCTTCATCTTGCTTGCACGTCCGCGGTTGGTGCATAACACTGAATAAGAGTCATATCTCTTGGTTTTGAAGCAAATGTGGCTGATATGACTCTGCTGCTCACTGGATTGTAATATTTTAGACATGTAGAAACTCTTCTATGAATTCACTAAGTATTGATAACTTGCCAAGTGAGTTTAGACCTCTCACATTCCATTGTCCAATCTTGACACGAAGTCTGCTGTTTAGCTTCTCTTCATCTTCTTTCCTTGTTGTATTGCGCAATACGACCTTTGATGAGCCAGTAGTAAACTTCTCAATACCCACCCTGTCTCTCACAGTGGGTACCGCGGACCTTTTTATTCTGGGCGACGTCCGAGCCAGTATGGCATTCTTAGTTTTCGATTTCATTTGTGCTCTGTGGGATAAATAGACTGACTAAGCATCCCAATCTCTTGTCAGCCCTGCAGTCGACTCGATGTTGTGCTAAGTTGCACCTACACAGTAAATCTGCCAGTGTTAAATCAACACTATTAGAGTTAAATTAACACTGAGGGTGTCAAAATGTAACACTCTCAGTGTTAATTTAACTCTAATAGTGTTGATTTAACACTGGCAGATTTACTGTGTAGCATACACCTCATCATGAAAAATCAACATTCAGTGTTATTAGCAGTAAAGCAACATAACACTTAAAGTTGTAAGAACTGTGCTGCAGCCCACAGTTCCAGGTCCCGTTGGATGGGGAGTGTGATTGCTCTTTGTCTGGAACCTCCTCTTCAACCTTACCATCAAGGATGGCATCGCTCTTAGATTCAAAGGTTCTCTCAAGCTTCTCCACCACAGCAAGGTAGCGATCTCAGGAGTAGTGTAATTTGTAAAAAAAAAAAAAAAAAAGTCAGACTACATCAGTGTCTGAAATACCCTCAGACTCCAGGGGCTTAACAAATGAAATTAAGTTGTCCAGGCTTAAAATGTTGGATTCATACTATCTGCAATGAAATAAAATTCAAAGTAAATGTAAGAACCCATTCTGTCCCAACTTTTTCTGATTGTCGTAACAATGAGTGCTCCAACATGATGTCCTTGGTTAAGTACTATTGGGAGTGAGATGTTTTCTTCCCTCCTGAGGTAAAGTACATCAGTAATCAGGTGCATCACTGGGATGTTGTCTGTAACAGAAGTAAAATCCCTGCAATTGCTTAAATATTAATTACTAGGATTTATGGATTGCACTCTGCACTGAGAGGGCAACGCATACATATCTCAGTAACAATGACCTGCATCAATCAAGTTCTTGTTTAATGGTACCCATTGAATCAGTGTCCTACAGCATATGAGCTTTTCAATTAAATCTCATTCCACTAAGGTCCAAATTCCCTGAGACAGTTAAAATTTCATGTGATTTATTAGACTGTATGAATGTTTATTTATTTAATATTTTTACAATATTAATCATGAACAGATCATACATCATTCACATCCCAGTCCATGTGGTACATATTTGGAAATGCACTGATGTCACCAAAACCAATCCAATTACATACACTACCAGTCAGAAGTTTTAGAACATTGCTGGTATGCACCTAGTTGGTCAGGGGTTCATCCTACAGTAAGATAATGACCCAAAACATATGTCCAAGCTCGGCCAGAACTACCTCAGGAATAAAAAACAAGATGGTCAGTTTGAAAACATGGAGTGGAGCACAGTCTCCAGACTTAAACCCCATACAGCCGATTTGGGATGAAGTGAAAGGCAAAGCAAATCTACAAGTGCCAACATTTATGTGAACTGTTTACTGTGCTTAGAAAACAACATGCAAGTGAGCTTAATATTACATTATTGATTCATAACCTGATGCCAGAAGATGCCAAAAACAATGGAATGAGATTGAGAACAAAAAAGATCCCAGCTTTTTCAGTCCCTCTGAGAGTCAACAACCTCTAAAAAATGAATTGTGAGATGTTCTCAGGGAACAGCATTGTGCTCATTTAGGAGCTGAGTAGATCTTAAATGCTTTGCTGTTCTGAAGCTTCCCGACCCAACTCTTCTGGAAACCCTCCAGCCTATTAAATGTCACTCAGATGAACAAGGCCTTACGCTGACAACCTGTAATTATTAGCACAGATTGTATACTTCGAACAAAGCCGATCACTCACAATCGACTTACCGTTTGGGTGCTGGAGATGGGTCCATGCTCTGATTAATGGCAAGAGCACAAAGAGCATGAGTAGAGGACTTGTTCAGGCCAGCCAGCTGTTTGAAGAACAAATTCCTTCATCATCACTTCCATCATGGCTGAATGCCTGGCTCTTCCTGTCTAACGGTCCATCTCCAGCCCTGCCTGCACTGGTTATTAACTCTGACATTATGCTTTGAATGTGTGAATGATTGTCCTGAAGGTTTTACAGACTGGGTGGAGAAAGCTGATTGACTGTAAATGTCTTACATGGCATGTCCCCATTCTCAAGTAAATCAATTTGCATACACTGCATATAACAAAAACAGCAACAGAACCACACAATTGACTAGCAAAATATCCAATAATACTTATTATATCAAAAATAGTGATGATGAAAATGATTGATGACAATAATTATAATGATGATGATGGTGATGACAATGATTATAATGATGATGATGATGGTCATGATGGTGATGGTGACAATGATTATAATAATGATTATGACAAGGATGATGATGATGATGATGATGATGACAATGATTATGATGATGATGGGAATGATGATGCAATGATGACAATAATGATAATGATGATGGTGATGATGACAATGATTATGATGATGGTGATGATGATATTGATGATGATGATGATAATGATTATGATGATGGTGATGATGATGATAACAATGAATATGATGATGATGGTGATGATGACAATGATTATGATGATGATGATGATGACAATGATGATGATGATGACAATGATTATGATGATGGTGATGATAATGACAATGATTATAATGATAATGATTATGATGATGATGCTGATAGTGATAATGACAATGACTATAATGATGATAATGATTACAATCATGATGGGGATGATGATGACAATGATGACAATGAATATGATGATGGTGATGATGATGTTGACAATGATGATAACAATGAATATGATGATGATGATGATGATGGTGATGATGTTAATGATGATGTTGAAAATAACAATGAATATGATGATGATGATCCAGGTGATGATGATTATGATGATGGTGGTGGTCACAAAAATCAAACAGGTCAACTGATCACGATTGCTGGAATTATTCATTGAAAGTTACAATCCAGATTTCCATATTTAAGTGTTTGATGAGTATAGATTGTTGAAAAATAACTTAGTCATGGTAATTAATACAAGCTAAGATGCATATTATAAATTAAAATGGTTTTTAGGCAACAATTTAAGTTTTACAGGGTATTGCATATTTTAATTAATGAAACTTTTATTTATTTTTTGTGGCCTTGACTTTATTTGACCACGACTTTGGCCATAAAGTCCTCAGCCCATGTGTCATCTGCAGTGTGAGTGGATGGTCAATAATAAATGGCAGATTTGGCGGGAGGGGAGGTGATGGCCTCTCATGCTGGAACTTGAACCTGCCCTGAGGCAAGATAACTGGTCAAGCAGAGGGAAGAGGAACTGGACAAGCACAGAATAAGGTACTATCAGAGATGAAAAGGTCAGAGACCTACATATGCTGGGTCGTTTTCATCCACATTCACTGGTCTGAAAAGCACTGTGTACACACACTGACACAGTGGTTGCAGAATGGGGAGAAAAATCACTAGATGGTAGTTAATAATTCATCCATCTTCATGGACCTGAACTTGAAATATAAATTGTTGGGAGATATTTCTCATCTAGAATTGTTTATATACTGTACTGTGAGTGTAGCAGACAGAGCAAAGTTCAGTTCAAAACTTTCCTGAAGTGCAATACACTCTGACTTTACAATATGTTGTGACACTAACATTTCTCTGCTGGAGTGATTCTATTTTAAACTAAATAGAAATGAAGGATATAATCATATCAAATCCATCAGGGGATCAATTTGATATGATGGTTGCTACTTCTTATGCTATTTTAAAGAGCCTACATCTTCTAAAATCAAATCTATATTCCAAAGTCTGGGGCAGCATGTAAAACACTGTTAAAGTTTCCCCATTAAAGTGTACTGCTCACATATCAGTCCAAATAGTCTATATATACAAACTAACCAGAATTTTTTTATTCATTGTTTTTGTCACAAATACCACTGTACATCAACACATTCAGCTTACAGCCAATGACCCAACTCATTCAGCCTGAGATTATAATGACAGTTTTATTAAGCACTGAATTGCATTTTTTTTAAGGCAGAATATAAGGTAACAAATCAGAACAGACATTATTTAAATATATGTCTTTAATGGGATATATTATGGAAAATTCACTTTTTCAGAGCTTTAACATTAATATTTGTGTACTTGGAATGTCTATTAATAAAAAAAAACTGAAAAATGTAAAAGTCCAACCTGAAACCATAAAATTTAATCACTGTGCTCCATTTATATATAGTATTTTATTACTTAATAAAAATGGCATGCCACCATTTTGGCAGGCAAACTGCAACTCTAACACCACTAACTACCTACTGTCAGCACCATTTGTGTCAAACATATTAATGGATCTTAAAAACAATAGAATATGGTGGAAAAATACTTTATTATTACTGGGAATTATCTTTTGTTTTTCCTCATTACTATTATTTAGGGGGAGATACATGTGACAAAAAGATATTGAAATAAAATAATACTTATTCAATACATACTCTCACTTCACTGCCTATACATACAAACTTCAACTTGCCTACCAACTGTAATGGTTAGGGACCCACAGCTAAGTGAGCCAACCCTGAAACATGACAGAAGGTGAGGGCAGGTATAATTAAGAGGTTTATTATGAATAAGGTTAAACTAAGAAGTAGTGATGGGACGAACGACACTGGTGCGTCAGCACTGTGCCGAGTGCACAAGAGTGAAACCCCGTATTGGTGCGTGTATTGCTTTAAACAAAAAATCACGTAACCGATACAGGAAGTGTATCGTTTGGATGTGGCGTGCCAAATTGTATTCATAAGGAAACAAACTGTATCGACAAGTCGCAGAATTGTTGGATGGAGTTTTGCTATTGATCTTTGTCTGTAACCTGTGAAAAAGTTTTTTCTAAGGCAGGAGAACTTGTATCTAAGAGGAGAAATCGCCTTGGAGCTAAGACACTTCAAAAACTTTTGTTCCTCAATAAAAATACATAAATTAATGCATTTTATTGTCATTATTTGTCTTTTATTTTATATTATTTGGTTTATTTTATTATTTAGTTTATTTTATATTATAGTGGTTTATTTTAACCACTTTCATTAATTAAAATTCATACATAAGTTGCACATTTTAGCTGAATTTTATTAGACAAATGTTATATTTTACAGAGTTAGTTTAGCATTTACACAAGGTTTTAAGCCAATTTTAGACTCTTCTTAAGAACAACTGAACTCAGCAAACAAATTAAGCAAATGAAATTATAAAATTATGAGATCATATTTAAAGTAAACAAATGGCGATTAAATATTTCACAAGTTGATGTGTTTTCAGGATGCTTTTCCAACTTATTTTCATTTTGTTTACCTGCAATGATAACTACTGAAGGGGTCACTATTGAGTGACCAACACAGTGTCAATACAGTGTCAACACAGTTTGTGTGTGTGTCAATACACTCCTTGAGTGTATCATCTTCCCATCACTACTAAGAAGTATGGTGAGAACATGATAACATGGCCTACTCAGATACATGGCTGATCATAAGGCCTGACTCAGAAACATGGCTGAACATATAAGGCCTGACTCAGAAACATGGCTGAACATATCATAAGGCCTGGCTCAGTAACATGGCTGAACATATCATAAGGCTTTACTCAGAAACATGGCTGGACATAACATAAAGCCAGACTTCAGAAACAAGGCTAAACATGACACAAGGAGAAACAAGGAAAACCCAAGAACAACCACGAGGGCAGAACCAAACCTGAAGAAACCACAAGGGGCTACATGCAAGGTGTAAGTGAAATGCCGAGCGAAGATTGATCCTATTGTGGTAGCTTTATACTGAAAGCAGTGATTGCCGTTATGTGAAACAGGTGACTAAAGAGGAAGTGACAAGTGTAGTGGCAGTGCATTATGGGATGTGTAGTTTAGAGTGAACAGGCTGACATGGAGACTAGAGCTGAGCTGACCCAGAAGTGGACTACATGTGTGTGTGTAAGTGAGTGATAGCACATGAAAGCGAGGCAGATACAAGAGAGAGGGTGAGCGTATGTGTGTGAGGGGCGAACTAACGAGAGAGTGGAGCCAGGACGTGTGTGGGGGGCGCTGACCGTTACACCAACATGGAGTTGACTGCATGTTGCCATCGGACATTGACAGAGGTGTCAAGTAACGAAGTACAAATACTTCGTGTAGAAATTCTGGTTATTTATACTTTACTGAGTAATTATTTTCAGACGACTTTTTACTTCTACTTACTTACATTTTCCTGTAATTATCGGTACTTTCTACTTCTTACCTTTTAAAAACAGCTTCGTTATTTCTATGTATTGTCAGAGTTTGAGTGAGAAGGCTGAGGAAGAGTGGGGAGAAGATGTGCAGTGAGCGACAGCAGGGTTGCCAGGTCCACAAAAATCTCTATCCTGATGTCTGACATAAAGCACTCTATACAATGTATTTTTTAATATAACAATATGATTGCTTTTCTTTGCATTTAAAACATCCCCTTTTCTATACTATAGCTCTATTTTTTAACTCCTTGTGGTTTTAACACCATAGTTATATGCGCGAAATTTCTGTGTTACTATAAGTGTTTTTTTTTACAGCTATGACTGAGGTGTACACAAGGAGTTAAATGACAGTGAACAACTGAGTGTGAAGAGCTTTGGGGTAGACTTACTAGCATTAGATGACTTATTGGAATGAAATCTATATATAATTTAAGAATATAAATAAGAATATAAATTTAGAGTAGAGAAAAGGGGATATTTTAAATGCAAAGAAAAGCAATAATGGAGGTATGTTCTTACATTATATTTACTACTACTAATAAAAATAATGCTACCAATAATATCTGTGATTGGACGCTATAGAATTTAGGTTGGTGTCAGGTTGTATAGAGAGGGCACTTTATGTCAGACATCGGCATGGAGATTTTTGTGGACCTGGCCACCCTACTGCTGTTTAATGCAGATCTGCTCCCCACCGTCTATGTAAGTCCACCCTTTAGTAAGTAATCCTGCAAAGTGTGAAAAACAAATTATTTATTTTTAACAAACAAATATAAATGATAAAAAAATGATAAAGGGCAAAAGTTTTCATTCTTCACCAAAAACAACTCAGATTCAAAGCAATTTGTAAAACTTTATCCGGAAATAACGTGCTTATGCGCATGCACGGTACAAATCAGGCAGGGTGAACAGATCAGGTAGTGACAGCCCCTATATTATTTCATTTGGGTTTGTCATCATTCAAAAAACATCCTATACAGATAAATTGTGCCATCCAGAAAGAGTGAATGTGATTTTGGTTGGCAGGGTTCTAAATTAACTCCCGCCAACCCGCCAAATGCGGGTAAAAAATCAATTTGGTAGGTGTTAATAAAAACTTACTAGCCAATTTGGTCAGTGATGCAAGAGGTATTACATGCATGATACATAAGGCTCCGTTCTCGGTCATTTATCCCCTGGCAGTACTTCATACATTTCCTACTATATGCCTTAACGCTACGTCAGGGGTGCACCGGTCAATCGCAAAGGTAATGTGGGTAGATCGCATGGCATTAAAAAAATAGACGTCAGCCTATCATCCGTCCTCGCCACCCAACCTACGGCCTACACAGTGCTATCCGGCCTCGGCATGTTAACAAAGGGAAGGAAAAGTATCTATCCTAACGTTAGTGTGTCTCTCAATCTTTCTTCGATGGATTTCTGCGGTATTCTAATATTCATGTCACTCATGTCCATGAGGATTATTGACAACCAGCTCTGTTTACGGAGTTGCATTCAGGGTTGTCAGATCCCCCAAAACCTCCAGCCAGAAAACTGCCATACACAAACTGATACTATCTAAATAAAATATATCTATTGATAAAATCTAAAGCACCCAATCACAAAGGCATAAAAAATAAATTCTATTGTACATTTTCTTTT
>BRDA01027372.1:0-12918 GCA_036984385.1 Crenuchus spilurus | reverse complement strand
ACAAGCCTCCTTCGTTGCGTGTGATGCAGCCACCACCTCTTTTCAAACTACTGCTGATACACAGTCAATGTGGAGCCAAGATGCTCAGAGGAAAGCTCAGGAATCCCAGCTCCGAATGGAATCAGTAGACGGCTGAGCCAGCAGATATTGTGATGTGAAAGTGACAGGGAGAGAGAGCACCATCTATCCACCCAGAGAGAGCATGGCCAATTTTTGCTCTCTTGGACCAGGAATAGGTGTCTTGATTTCTTTTATTTAGTTCATTTCAAATGTATACTGTATATATAATAAACATAAGAGTTTACAAAAAAGAAGACTTAAGTATGCACTTGATTTATTTAATTACATTTATGGTAGTGCTAATAACATGGATACCAATTACTGTTATTTACTTACACACACACACACACACACACACACACACACACACACACACACACACACACACACACAAAGTGTAACAACAGCATTATACTTATAATAATTATATGCTGCTATATATATTAGTAATAATTATATTCAGATTTAACTGGAAGTGTGCATGGACATTTTGCTCTTTAGGTTTTCCAAAAATGTCCACACAGGCACAAATGTTACATGTATTCCTGTCATTATGAGGACAAAATGAGATAAATATATACTTGGATAACCCCCAATAATAAAAAGTAAAACTGCTCAATACTCTGCATAAAGCAAATTCAACAGATCATTTCTTTGGAAATGATGTATTTCACCGGAAAAGGATTCATTGAAAGTCAGTATTTTCATAACCATGAATTTGGTAGGGCCCTACTTATTATATAAATGTACTATTTCTGGGTAAAACAAACCCCAATAGGAATACTACCTTAAAACTCACCCTTCCAGAAAACAGAATGAGTTAACATGTTGCATTAATGTCATATATCCAAGCAATGCAATGAAGTGATTTTTGAATGCAGACAGTATGCCCCATCTGGGCCTCCATACCTCTACAGATGGTCAGAAAAAAAGAAAGACAGAGAGAGAGTGAGAGCTGCCCATGCTTGGAGAGGCAGGTCTGAGCCTGAGCATTGCCAACCAAGCAAGGATATGGAAAAAAGTCCAAGTCCATGCATCACTAGCCAACTTGGCCAACATGTGGTATAGAGCCTTGAGGCAAAATTTGGATTTGTTTATCAAATGTGGAACCAAGTTAGTGACAAATTTGCAGATCAGTGAATAGAGCTACTCAAAGTGTTTACTTGAATTCTTTTCTAAATTGAGTTCTGTTCACCTCGATTAAGTGGTTAAGATGGGTGGATGGTTTGAGTTCTGTTTGTTCTTTACTACTGCTCATATCTTTCACTCTGGTGCTTTAGCATCTTATTTTAGTCCATAATGATCCGAAAAATGAGAGGAATTGAGCCTAATAGATTTTGTTTCTTGGCTGATTGTTGCTGGATGTCTACTATGGTTCTATATTCCTTGCCACTGTAGACTCTGGCTTGCTCGTTTGGTGTTTGGACCTGGATTCTTATTTAAAAGTAGATTTTCTGTGAAATTGCTTTGTGAATTTTACTGGGGCCTCTGAGTGGCTCACACTATGGCCAGAGGATTGAGAGTTTGAATCTTGGTCATGCTGCTTTGTCATCAGCAAAATTGGCCATGCCCACTCTGGTTGGGTAGATGGCGCTACTAATGTAATGTCCGCTGGCTCAGGTGTCCGTTGGCTGATGCCTCAGAAATGGGGATCCTGTGCTTTCCTCCAAGCACACTGGCTGCCCAACGATGACATATCAGTGGCAGTTCATAAGTATTGAAGGAGGCCTGTGCTAGTCTTCACGCTTCTAGGGCTGGGAGCATTGCAAGTGTTCTTAGTAGATGGGTGGGTTGATTGGCCACCCAAACATTGGGTGGAAAATCGGGTAAAAATTTCAAAATAATTAAATATTCAATAACATTATACAGTGGAATCTTGACTTGCGAGTGAATCAACTTACGAATTTTCCAAGATACGAGCTGTTGCCTGGTTGATTTTTTTGTGTTATGAGCGAGCGGGAGTGAGTGACAAGATCAGTGCTGAGAAGAAGAAAAGGATGATATCCTGGGATATATAGCAGAAAATCATCAAAAAACATGAGGTTTGCGTGTTGTATAGTGTGTAAGTTACATTTAGCAATACATTGTAAAGAAATAAATTGCAAGTAAGTTAAGCAATAGAGCACAAAATCTCCTCCACCTCTGCCAGCATCTTCGTCTGATCTTGTAGCTAAATAAATTAAATAAAACCAGCTTATTTCTTTACATTCTCTTTTATAATGTATTATTGTTATTTTATACATTATTTGTTATTTATAAATTACATTTTTCTTATTTAAAAACAACTGAATTGGTGTGGGGTGGCACGGTGGTTTGGTGGTCTTGGGTTCAAGTCCCCATTTCAGTGGAGTTTCCATGTTCTCCCCGTGTCTGTGTGGGTTTCCGGTTTCCTCCCACGGTCAAAAAAAAATTAATAAACATGAAGGTCAGGTGGATTGGGTACTCTATATTGCCTGTGAGTGTGTGTGTGTGCACCCAGTGATGGATTGGCACCCTGTCCTGGGATTGGGATAGTGTTATGCCCTGCCCTGTGCCCAATGAGGGGGTAGGGGACTAACCACAACCCTGATAAGGATTAAGCGGGTGGGATAATGGATTGATGGATGAGTTGGTGTGTTTTTTAGAAACTGTAATGGATTAATAGCATTTCAATTCATTTTAATGGTGAAATTTAATTTGATATACGAGCAAATTGAGTTACAAGCTCCGTCACAGAACAAATTATACTCGTAAGCCAAGGTTCCTTTGTACAAATAAATGTACATTTGAACTGGGAGCTTAAAACTCAACACAACTGTTTTTCCTTTATTTTAAGCAAACTACATCACATGTTTCTAAAAGAAATCAACAGTAAAGTGTTTGAAAATTAGCTTAAGTTGCACAAAATGACATTAAAGACATTAAAGATCACTAAAGTTTGTTCTGAGATTTCTTCAAAAGTATAATATAGCAAGTGCACAGCATAGCTCTCTATTCTTGTGTTCACTTTTGCAAGTTGACTTCTCAAGAACCTCCTTCTGTAGAATCCAAGCCCATTCTTGGCATTCTTGCTACTGAGAAACAGCCTTTGTTTTGGTTTTTATATGTCTGTGTATGTGTGCGCTTCAGAATTTGAAGAAGTGACCTAGATTTTGATCAGTTGCTGTGGTCCTGTTGACCACGCCTCCTGTTGACCTCTGTTTCATCTGTTACTACCCAATCAAGCATGGGACATTTAAGACATCTAAAAACATCTTTAAATGTGCTTTTCTGATTAAAATGATATCTGTTTATAGTGTTACTGCTACATATTTATTCTAATAGCCTTTATACACTTTATTCAATGCCTCTCTTTTAAATTTTTAGTTGTACGTTCATGAAATCACTCAGCCAATCACAGATTGCTTTTATGATGGTACGGCGCCTGCTGAACTACACTTCAGTAGTGTTCCAGCAACTACAGCTTTTTGACAAATAACAGAAGGATTAGTTTCTCATCTGCCTTCACCAAGAAGCAGAGTTGAAACTTTCTGAGCATTTTCACACTTCACACATCTCAGATCTCTGTAGCCCAGTCTGAGCTGATTTTGGAGATGCAGCACCATGTGTGAAGAAAACAGAGGACGAGCTAATCTCCTTGAAAAGTTACTGAGACACAGCAGAATTGTTGGTTTGGCTCCTTTTACTTGTCACAACATTTTCGCTTACAGAAAATAAGGTACTACACAGACACAATTTTGTCCCACGACCCTGATAAGGATTAATGGATGGATGGTTCAATCCTATTCTTTAACTAAATTTCCTGAATATGTACACATCAGGGTTCCACCTCAGTGACAGAAAGGGGACTGTCCTAGCACAGTGTAGTACTGTTATTTTAGAGTGTAGTGTTACTGTTTGCCCTATTCGGGAGCAAATTATGTATTTTTTGTACCTTAAGGCACTATACTTCAGAACTTCAGAACCACAAATAAAAATTGGAGGGGGATATGTCAGTTTTGGTCCTCTGCAGTTTTTATTTTGTAGTGTTACATTATATTTAATGTAGAAAGGATCAAGCACTAGGACCAAGCAGAAAATGGCTGCTTAAGCTGAAGCCTGTTTCCATTTAGACCGCCCACAAGCTCATCAATTGGCTTGGCCATTTCTTGCTAATGTGTGATCGGCCATCCCTGCCGTTTACAAGTTTAGTTGGCCAGGAGTCCATGTTCACCCGCCATAAGTTATTAACATGTTGGGTGTTTCAATCTGTGTCTGTGTTTGGAAGCTTTGGATGAGTTGATTATGTTGAAATATTAATAGTTAACCCTTTTGTGGCCTTTGGGTCAAATTGATCCATGTTAACTGCGTATTTTACTCAAAAATTACATCTAATTTCATGTAAATGAGGTCTTTTGACCATACATTCCAAAAATAAGTGTAAAATTGGTGGTATTGAGTTAACTAACAAGATGAAACGGAATTTGGTGAAAATTTTATGCTACCTGCTTTCAACAGTTTATTAATATGTAATCATTTATTAATGATGAATGATTATTATTAAATAACGATTAATAGTAATTATTAGTATATTATTATTATTATTAAAATATTATAAATACAAAATTGTAAGTAATGTATTAATATTTAATAATAATTAATATATTTTTATTTATGTCTGAGCCTGCCCCTCTGAATTCAAAATTTTGTCCCTGTTCAGAATGCTGCAGAATAATCCACTGATCTGACCGGGCCATCCCAGTGTCAGTAGGTCCAATATTTCTTGATAATGTCTGCTGAAAGAATGAATGGTTTTGTGCTTCTGATCCACATTCTTCACTGCATTCCACAATTGGTCAATTCACTACTCATTATAATGGAAATTGTGGGAAATTTGTGACGAACAGCAGCCCTTATACAGTATTGAGTTGAAAAATTATGAAAAAATATCAATAAAAATAAAAAAAATTACCAACTGTTTGTATATTTATGGAGAGTATGGGGCAGCTGGTGGCTGAACAGACACATAAAATCCAACTAGAACAGAAGAAAATAGGAAAATTAATAAAGATGTGAACATTTTAACTAAACTGCACCATTAATATAAAGCTTAGATGTAACATTATTAAATATAATGCTTAGCCTATTTATCTGCAATAATTTGATAAAGTCTGGTAATCTGACACTTTGTTATGCAACTCCTAAAAAAATCCTGAAAACAGCAATACAGTTTCTACAGTGAGATGTTGTATGATGTTTAATTCATTATGTTGGTAAGTATCCATATAATAAGCAGGATAATGTGTAGTTCACATAGAAAATAAATCCCTTCATGATGAGAAAGCCCCCTTTGCTTTGGGGTCATGTTTGTCCTACCAAAATTTATTTTTCAGTACTGACCAGCAGAGTATACATGCCTTACACACACACACATAAAAACATGCCAGTTGCAATTTTTTTTTCTACATTAGGGACATATCCAACAGAAGCTGTGGAGCAGTGTGTGACATAATCAATCATTTTATTTAAATATATTTTATTTAAATATTATTTTCTAACATTGTTGTGTATTTGACTTACGAAAATGTCAGTAGTTCCCAATACATTAAAAATATTCCTATACATGTTGCATAAGGTCAGTACTCTCAGCAGTCTTCATTTAGATAGTGAGTATGGGGCTGGTCTATCAGGGTCTGTTTAAGCAAGTGAGCAGTAGAAAACACTGTGTGCATGTTCAACACGCCTTCATTAGTGAGCTATGGGGCACACTAATGCTGTGGTTGAATTAACTGAGCACGTAGGTTTGTGTTTAGTTTCACTACCAGGTGGGATGCTGCCTACAGAATTTATTGTGCCCCACCTGGCTTTCTATTCTAGAGACCCCACTGGTCCCGAGTCTAAAAACATTCGCTTAACAGGCTATTAAGGGTTAAACTGTTTTTTTTTTTTTTTACATTAGTCCTGGGTCTGAGTGTTTCGTTTTGCTCCCTTGGATGGATGTTTTGAGGTGAGGAGATCCCCTCAGAGTAACTTTTTGAATGAAGTGACCAGTGTTCCAATGGCAGGATCATTGTTTGCCAGACAGTGCTGGCAAGTGCTCCATCACACCTAAAATGAGATTAAACTTCATGTCACCTTGAATTGATTTTGAAATTTCAAACTCAGTTTATTTCCTCCCCAAAAAAGGTTCAGTCTCCCATACTTTACCCAGAATGTCTCACGGTTGTCTCCAGACATTCTTGGTATGAGATAACAGCTGGCCCTGCAGGACTACTACAATGTGAACTGAAAAAACAAAGGGGATGAATTACTTGATTGAATTTAAATTGAAGCTGCACTGAATGTACTTGTTTCAAATGTCTACAGTATTTCCAAATGAATCAAATACATTCAGAACAACACAAACTGATTTTTACAAATAACTGTTGACTTGTGCACATTTAGATCATGTAATGTCTGAGGCATTACATGTTTGTAGTGTTTTTAGCATTTCTTTACCATTTTTGATGAACTGAAACAAGCATAAAAGAGCTTTTGCATGCAGAAGTTCACCTGACACACTGTTACAGGACTGTTCAGTTAAAAGTGTGTCTGTATGTGCACGATGTTTATTTGTGTGTACCTTGTTTCTGTTCTTGCAAAACTCCTGTGGTAGTGCCAGAGGAAGCGCAGTGTGTCGAAGATAAACGCACCACTCGTTTCCCCACTCCACCCCTTTACCCATCCCTCTATCCTCTACATCTCCAGTGTGAGAGATTGAGAAAGAGAACAAGAGAGTACAAGACAGAACAAGAAAGAGAACAAATGACAGTGTGAGAGAGAATGAGAATATGAGAGACAAAGACTGTCCAAGAAAGAGAACAAATGTGTGTGTGTGTGTGTGTGTGAGAGAGAGAGAGAGAGAGAGAGAGAGAGAGAGAGAGAGAGAATGACAATAGAGAGCAAGACACAGAGAGTCGAAGAAAGAGAACAAGTGAGACAAAGAAAGAGAAAGAATGGTGTGTGTGTGTGTGAGACAGAGAGTGAGAACATGAGAGCAAGACCAAAAGAGAAGGAGAGAAAGCGCGCGAGATAGAGAATGAGAATATGAAGGTGAGACCAAGAGAGAGAGAGATAAGGAACAAGAGAGAGGAAGAGAGAACAAGAGCGAGAGGGACAGTGTGTGTGAGAGAGAATGAGAACATGAGAGTGAGACCAAGAGAGAAAGAGAGAGTGTGTGAGACAGAGACAGAGAGAATGAGAACGAGAGCAAGACCAAGACAGAAAGAAAGAGCACGTGAGACAGAGAGAGACAGAATGAGAACATGAGAGCAAGACCAAGAGAGAAAGATTCAACTGATGCTTTCCTTCCCTCCTTCTGACACTCAGGTATCCAGCCGCATTTCTTCATATTTGACAGACATCTCCACTTGGATGACAACCCACCACCTGAAGCTCAACCCTAGCAAGGCTGAGCTTCTATTCATTCCTGGAACGACTGGTCTGCATCTCGATCTTCCTGTCCTGTTTGAGAACTCCATTATCGTGCCATCTCAAGAAGCCAGAAGCCTTGGGGTGACTCTTGACGACCAGCTATCATTTTCTACTCACATCGCAAATGTGGCGCGGTCATGCAGGTTCCTCCTTTTCAACATTCGACAGATCCGACCCTTTCTGACCCAGGACGCTACCCAGGTGCTTGTCCAGTCTCTCGTCATCTCAAGACTTCAGTACTGCAACTCGCTCCTGGCTGGTCTTCCACTAAGAGCCACCAGACCCCTGCAGTTGATTCAAAATGCAGCTGCTCAACTGGTCTTCAATCAACCCAAGTTCACCCACGTCACTCCTCTGCTGCGTTCACTTCACTGGCTTCCAGTAACTGCCCACATCAAATTCAAGCAAGACAAAGCAAGAAATGGACTAGCCCCTCTTTATCTGAATGCAATGGTCAAGTCTCGAGTCGCACCTCGATCCCTTAAGAGCTTCCAGTACAGCTCGGCTTGACCCACCATCCTTCAAGACACGGGGGAAGCTAGCATCAAGACTCTTCTCTGTCCTTGCACCAAAGTGGTGGAATGAACTCCCTCTGGCTATTCGGACAGCAGAGTCCCTCACTGTCTTCAAACGCAGACTGAAGACCCATCTTTTTATGGAGCACATAAGTCAGCACTAGTTTAAATCTCTTGCTGTAATGCGTTGTTATGCTCATATTATCCTTCCTTCCTTCTAAGGTATTAGTAATGGCTGTTTTAACAACGTCCGAACTGAAGAGTTGCTTGGACTCTAACCTGTCTATATTAGCAGAGATAAATTCTCTTATGGGAACAAAGCACTGTTGTACATCACTCTGGATAAGAGCATCTGCCAAATACTGTCAATGCAATGTAAATGTCAATGAGAAAGAGGGAGCACGAGAGACAGAGAGAGAAAGACAGAGAGAACCAGAGTGAGAGGGACAGTGTGATGCCAGTCTGAGTTGACAACCATCCACACACCGCAGGCACACACTAGCAAACCCACACACACTGGACACACTCTCACACACTTCCTCAGCAGCTGGCAGAATGCAGGAAGTGGTAGTTAACCTTACTATGCCTCTCCTGAACTGAACACACACAAACACACACAGACCACATTAATGTCAGTATTATCTCTATGTCTCTCTCTCTCTTTCTTTCTCTCTCTGCTATCTCTATCTTTTCTCTCAGCCTTTCACACACAAAACCACACACTTATGCTGACACCCCCCTCCTTCCCACACACACACACACACACACACACACACACACACACACCACGTTCCCAGCACCGTTAAAGTTCTCGAAAACAGCTCGAGGCACTGCAGGACAAAAGCAGCCCCTAATAACTCAACATCACATGGTGACCCATCAGCTCACCGCAGGCTGTGTCTGCTCTGCTGCAGTCACTTCCCAGACTAGCCTGCAAACACACACACACACACTAGAGAACAACTACACACACAGTTCACTGTAGTGCATGAGCCGAGCTTCACACACGTTCCCGTGACCACTCCATGAACATTGTACTATAACAACGTCTACGTTTTCTGACCCTCCAGCAAGTGTTCTTCCATTATTTTGTTGCCTTACTGCAATTAAATTAATCTTTCTTGGTGAGGTGCAGCAATTTGAGTGATTCTAGGGAAGATCGGAACGTTTAATCCATTACAAACCTGTCTCTGGATTGACGTCAGTAATTCTAGAGTAAATTATTCCTTTAACATTCTCACCAAGAAAGAGGGAATTGATTTTTTGGGTGGAGGGCAATAATAAAAAGTATTTTTTTATTGTGTCGTTTAAATATACAATGACATGACACTTTATGGTTAAATTAGCATAGAAACTACAAAAATTGCAATAAGATGCTAATTTTGTTCACTTTGTAAACACCAATCAGGTGTGTAGTGGTGCAATAGCATTAATGGTTTTTCAGCATTTGATCTAATTTATTGATGGCTGCGAAGCTGCTGGTTTGCATTCAGACAAGAAAATGTTGCATTTCTGACCTCTAGTGGATGTTTTTTAGCCTAACACACCTCTACCGATTGGTAGAGTTGGCACAATCTCATTGTGTTAAGTTCAACACTATACTATACTATTATGTAACTAATAGTAATTGAAGTCTTCAGCACAGCACACAATCATGAAGACCTAAAAGCTGATATAAAGAAGAATTAAGAGATTTGACTTCACGTCAGTATGAAGAAGACAAAGGTTATGACATAAAGACAAGACCAATAACGTGCAAGCAATATTAATGCCTTCTCTGACACATTCTCTCTCACACACGTCTCTTGCATACTGTGCAAATCATTTATCTTCCTCTTATGTCACCAAGCCACCGTGGTGCCCTCAAGGTACCACAAATCAAATTTATTAGTAGTTTCGGGGGTAATGTGATCCAACACAATACATTTTCCTGCCACAAAGCATTGCCTCCGTTCTTGTAATTCCACTAGTTACAGACTAGAGTTGGGGCTTCCTGGCATTTATATGTACCTAATGGAGAAACTTTGTCATACTCATAGTGAAATAAAAGTGATAAGGACAACAGAGGATATTCTATTTGCCAACAACATACCACTATGATAACAGAGGTTTAAATGCAACACTCATATTGTAATGAATGTGGGTTGAGGAGGAGTTGGGATGCAGTGGTGGGATCCATGTGAGAGACTTTATTATAACAAAACAAAAACAAACACTGTGGTAAACCAAACAAAACAAAGCTGAGGCTTTGAGGACAAAACAATGCTGTAAACGTATAATGTAGATAGACCTACATGAGCATACATAAAGAAACACGTACTAACTTCAACTGACATTTATTAACATCTACAAACATTCTACAATGACTGACAAACGCTCTGAAACATGGGAGTTTAAATAACATACATAACCACACTGGGATGAACAAACGGGGCTGTAAGATTAAGCAAGACAGGCAATAACTAGAACACGACATCATGATAAAGATGGGGACAAGGAGATAAATGCAAACAAAAGCACATGGTGATAGCTCAAGTGGACAGATGGCACTGGGCAAAACGAAAATAGAAAACACGTGACAAAGACAGGAAATGGACGAGGCAGGGGCGGGGTGTGACACAAATGAACCACTGCATGTCACCAATCTTTGCAAGTAAATGATTAATTAAAAATCATTATTGTGTTTTTGAGAATTGGTACAGTATCACAAAACACAATAATGTGAAACTTAAGTGTAATATTTACTTATACCCACACTGGCATTGCTCAGTACTCAGTCCAAACACTGGCAGGGCATCAAAGTGGTCCAGCTTTCATGAATTTGTGCTTTATTGCTATTCGTTTTTTCAAATGTTAATGCTTTTTTATTCATTTTTTTCATCAACTCCAGGTGAGCATATGGATACTGTTCCTCTAGAATATCCTGTTTTCTGTTTGGGTCTTCACACATCTTAAGACACTTGATTCTACTTATATTGATGTTTTGGATAGGATTTTATTTGAGAACAAAAGCAATCCTATAAAGAGAAGAATGCTGATACATTCTGGATGTGGAAGATGTGGATGGAAGATATGGTTGAAAGTGTAAAAACTAAAGTATTTTTGAGCCTAATCAAGTTTTGTGTCTTTCTGTTTTGCCTAACTCCATATACGGGTTAGTATGAGGAAAAAAATGTATTTATGTTTAGTTAGAGGTTCACAGATATGATCTTCATGCTATCATGATGAGTGATTCTATCTGCAGCTTCACTAGCACAGGATCAGTGTTCTGACTTGTGTGTGAGCACAATAAGTGGAATAGACTGATATAATCATTCTGGTGATTATAGAGCAGACCCATGATTTTCCATCTGCAGTGTCTGTATTTTGAATATTAGCGATTTAATAATAATTATAATCATTATCTCTTAGAATAGCAGCCCTGTTGGAACTGACCTCATAGTAATAAAATCACACTAATAAACATAGGCATACCAATTGTAATTACCGTTATTGAGCATCATGTCTGTTGTGCAATGTTCTGAATATGTTGATTGTGGCCTTTGAATCTGAGACTTCTGTGATAATTTAGTGATTTTATTCTACAGGAATCAATCAGTCAAATCTCATTCTGCATGTACGTGCATAGAAACAAATGCACATCACAACAATGGTCAACCCAAAGCAATACTTACAGTCTGCAGACCCTCGTTGGACAGGTTTAAGAAAAAAAAGCTTGATTTATTATGTCAAATTTTGCAATTTTGCATGTGTTCAGGACTCACCCTTCCTCCTGGCTCTCTTAATGTGCTTCTGTCTCTGTAGCTAACACTCTCTTTGTTTATTTCTCTCTGTTTCATGCTTCTGTTCTCCCTCAGTGGAGGCTTTACTTACTTGTTCACTGTCTTGGCCTGGTAAAACTGGGAACAATGAGCATTAACTCATAATACTGTATTAATCATTGTTTCAATGAACACAAACTCTTCTCTTACTCCTACAGTCTGTTCTCTTCATTGTATATTTCTTTATATTTCCCTTCTTTGCTGTGTCTGCATTCCTTAATGCATCTCTCCTTTCATTATCATTTCTTATTTTAATTTCTTAAGACTGGTACCCCAACCTCAAGAACTAGGTTGAGAAAGTGTCTTAAAATCTTTTTTTTTTTTTTTTTACCCAATTTTCTCCCCAATGTATTAGTAGCCAATCAACCCACCCATCCGCTAGTCACATTTAATGTCTCTGAAGACTAACACAGGCCTCATTCAATGCCTGTGAAGTCAGGCTCCACCTCCTTTTGAACTGCTGTCAATACATTGTTGCTTGACAGCCTGTCGCTCTCAGAGCTACATCAGCTAACAGACAACTGAGTCAGCGGACATGACTTAGTAGTAATCAGCATGACCGAGATTCAAACTCATGATCCTCTGTCATCGCGTTAGTCCGCTGAACCACTCAGGGCCCCACATAATCTTATAAAATAAAGATTAAGTTATAAAATTTTATTATTCTTAAAAATATCTTTAAAATAATCACCCTTATCAGAAACTGCCACTGGTTGGGGTTTAGGTGCCTTGCTCACAGGCACTTCAGTCATGAGCTGCCCGGGGATCAAACCGGCAACCTTCCAGTCACAACACCAGATCCCTAACCATCAGGCCACAGCTGATGACATCATCAAAAGGTAGCTCTAGGACCACATGGCTTATAATGCCATCCTCAGCTGTTGCTCATTTGTAAAGTCAAGTAAGCATGAAAAATACAAGCATCATAACCTGATGATGAATTTAACACAGAAAACTAAATCAGGACTTTGCTTGAAGTGTTCATTGTCCCATTTGCCCAGTTCTGACACAAGCCATGTTTGTTTGTGTATAGGGAAGTTATGGTGGCATAAATGATGTACAAACCGGATTCCAAAAAAGTTGGGACACTA